>CM060865.1:217868-317868 GCA_030737845.1 Acorus calamus | reverse complement strand
TTATAATCAATCATTTCATTATTATATTTTATATAATATATGTATAGATTATCCACAATTATTTTCTAACATATAAATTTATTATATATTTGATTGCATGTATAATGTTTAATTAATTTTCCTCAAAGATGTTTCTATTATTGTACAATATACATACATATTTTTTTTATAATGTTCAGACATATATAAAAACAAAAAGATATATTTAGGCATATGTATATATATGACTAAATATACTGATTGTTTTTATATCATTATTTATTTAAAGTAATATAATGACTACTTTTATTTTATTTTATTTTAAGTAATATAATTTATGATTTTATAATAACAGCTTTACTAGATACTAGATTCATTTGTGTCGAAGAGATGCTTGTACTTTTTAATGACAGGTAGTTCTCGATATTGTCAAACTTGTAAGACTTTTGACCGGTCTAAATAGACTACTAGTAAGAATTTCAATAAAATTTTGAAGGCAGTGAATACAATGACACTGGAGTTCATGTATAAACCAAGATGTTTGGTTTCACAAAAAATTAAAGAGAGTGCACGATTTTATCCTTATTTGAAATCCATAAGTGTTTATTAATAGAAATCCATATCTGAAAAGAGTTAAAGTCTATGAAAGTCATGAGAGTGATTTGTGAAAGTCTGCAAATGTCTGTAAAAATCTGTGAAAGTCCATGGGAGTGATTTGTGAAAGTCTACAAATGTTTGTGAAAGTCTGTGAAAGTCCATGAGAGTCGATATGTGAAAATCTGTCAATGTCTGTGAAAGTCTGTTAAAATCCATGAGAGTCAATATATGAAAAGTTTGCAAAAATTTGTAAAAATTTGCAAAGGTTTGTGAAAGTCCGTGAGAGTCAATATGTAAAAGTCTGCAAAAGTCTATGAAAGCATGCAAAAGTCTATGAAAGTCTATAAAAATCCATTACTTAAACAATTTCCACGTAAATCCTTCAAATTCCGCGTTGACTACCCCCATTACATTTAACCCCACCCTATATAGGTGATAACGGGTATCCATCCCTCCTGACCTCATCCTTTGTGGAGTAGAGCTCACTCGCGAAAAAATGGAGACCTGCGCTCTCTCATACCCGACTCTCTTCGCCGGAAAATCCAATAAACCCCTCTACCATTCCTTTCGTCGCCCTCCGCTGCAGTCGCCTCCTTTGCCACTCTCCGCCTCCGTCCGCCGCCCCCAATCCCCCAACACCACTCCGCAGATCGCCCCCTCCAAGAACCCTCTTAAAAACCTTCCCAAACCCCCATCCGAACCAACCACCAATTCCATCTCCAACAAGCTCTTCCTTTCCAGCCGGATCTCCCCTCCTCCTCCACCACCACCACCACCACCACCACCTCCCCTTCCGCCTGAAACCCTTAAACCCTCCGAAAAAGATGGAGAGACGACAGCTCGGGTTCCAGAGGAGTTCGTGGAGGAAGGGAAGATTATCGTTAAGAACCTCCCTCCCTGGATCCAGAAAAACGAAATAGCTGAGTTTTTCCGGCAGTTTGGGCCGGTGAAGGGCGTCAAATTGATCAGAGGGCATCAGGACCCTGAACGGAATGTTGGGTACTGCTTCGTCTTCTATGGAGGTCCCACCGCTCCGGCATCTGCGGCCAGTGCTGTGGAGCTGGACGGGGTGGAGTTCCATGGGAGAGTCCTCACTATCATGCTGGATGACGGGCGGAGACTCAAGGCAATAGCCGATGAACGGTCCAGATGGGTTAAAGATGGTGAGGATGGTCGGGAGTATCGGTCAAAGTGGCACGAGGAGAGGGAGAGATCGCGTTGGGAGTTCCGGAGAGTTGTGGATACTGAGCCGAAGAACTGGCAGGCAGTTGTCTCTGCATTTGAGAGAATCAAGAAGGTAACATACCTCATCTAATGATGTGTATAATTTTATACAAAAATAAAATATATAATCTAGTGAATTGTATATATATATATTACATTTGTTCAAAATGAGTTTATTCAAGTCGAAATAGAACAATATACATTTTTCATCAGAGCATATACTTCATGTGATGTTTATTATTTTTAAAAAAATCAAAAAATTTGAGACTGTATAACCCATGGTATATAGGACTAAAAATGAGGCTTAAAAAAGGATTGTGTGTAACAACGCTTTTTTCTTTTCTTTCTTTCTTTCTTTTTTTTTTTTTTTTTTGGGGGGGGGGGGGGTGTGGGGTGGGGGGGATCATCTTAATATTTTTGGTCATTTTGATGGCATATATGGTGAATAATGCTGGAGACATAAGGTAACATTGAATGCCTGGATGCCATGTTGGGATGCCATGATGGATATGTAATCTTATGAAATTGCATTGGTAGGTTTGGAGTCCAATATGATATGCATGATTGTCCTTTTTAACTGTGTCTAGCTTGACAAGATTTAATCAATTAATATAAGCAGGTTGATGCTAATTGGGGCTAGAGTACATAGCATTTTCAATTTGCAAACCGTGTCTAGTTTTAAATATGTGTTCCTGTTACATGCTTGTGCATGATTGTTTGTGCATTCTGTGAAAATGGATGCATTTGCATTATCCATGATATATCTCATGCAATGGGTACCATTCTATGTCATTGAAATTCACATTGTCTTATGTCTCAGCCTTCTACAGGAGAGTTTGGATTGATGGTGAAATTTTATGCGGGGAGAGGGGATAAACATCATGCACGTGCCACTTTTGAGAGCATGCGGGCAAGAGGGATAGAACCGAACTCCTATGTCTATACAAAGTAAGAGCAAGTTGGTCATTCAATTGAGTATGCAGCTCCTTCCTTTCACACTGATGATGTAAATAATCTCAGGAGGAGAATGGGGTTGCTATTCGTAATGTAACATATTATTAAAAATATTAATTGCATACGTAGAACAGAGCATTTCTTTCATGCCTGTCAACCCCTGAAGATAATGGCCATCTCAAACGTAAATTTGGATGATGAATTAATAAATTTTACATGATTTGGAAGATAATGTCATGTGTTTTGAAATCCATTCTGTGAAACAATTCAATCAACAGCATAAAAACTTCCAAATAATATGATTGTTCTAGCATCTGAATAATCTTGAGCCATTTATACACATTGATCCCAGATGGATTACTTATGAAATGCAGTTGGCAGAAGAATGTTGCTCGCTGGGAGTTGTATGAGAACATATCATTTAAATTACAATGAAACGATATTTTGAAAGCATACTTGTGCTTTTATTTAAATTCTGCTCTGAAAAAAAAAAAAGATTCTTGATTAGATTTTTTTTTTCACAATCTTTAGAATTGATCTACTATCCAATAGCAACACTAGGAATTTAATAGTTGGGCTTTGTCAAGCATTTTCACAGTTCTATCTATCACTCTATCATGGTTGTAACTCTCTTTCATTGGGGTAGTTCATTTCATGCAGCCTTGTTCACGCTTATGCAGTTGCCAAAGATATGCGTGGTGCGATATCATGTGTAGAGGAAATGAAGGCTGAGGGTATCGAAGTGACTTTGGTCACTTATAGCGTACTCATTGGTGGCTTTGCCAAAGCTCGTGATTCTGAGTATGTATAATTTAAACACCATGCACTGTACCCCATTACTTATCTATATTGGTTTTGTTTATTATATATCTTCTTTCTCACATTATTCTGTGCCAATTATTTTGCATGTTTCATACTAGATTATCAAGACAACCTATGGTTAGAGGAAAAATTATTAAACTTTCATGTTCATTCTTTTCTTTCTTTGATTTTATTATGAGGTTCGGGACGAGTGGTGAATAGTAGGATTCGTCTCTAATTAATGTTGATTCTGCGAACTAGCATGGAAACTTTGACCATGTTGATCTAATTCATGATCAGTTTTAACTACCAAATAATTTTGGAGCTCTGGGGCTACTCTAGGAGAAATACAAAGTCGGTTACTTCTAATTACTCAATAGCTGATTCTTAGACAGTTTGTTTGCTTCCCTCCACTTTTCTAGTTCACTAATGATACTATGCATAATCAAAGAAAAGAACCTATGCAGCTATTTGATATTTCAAAATGTTATTCATCCTTTACCCAAAACCGGTAGATGAAACAATTGACTCAAAAAATCCTACTAGCGAACTGACAAGATTTGAATTTCTAAAGTAAGTCTAGGAATTTTATATATTATTACGCAATTGTGAATTTTGAATTCCTTATCCCAATATTTGATCTATTTTTGTCACTCCTTTAACTGAGATTCATTGTTGCTTCCCTTCCATTTTCCTTTGCTTTATATTCTTTTCCTCTTTTATTTCAATTGTGTGTATGGCATTGTATTTATTTTATGTGAATGCTTAATGTTCAAACACATTTTTTTATTATTAATTCAATATCTGTCCTTTAGCATGATCTTGAGCACCCATGTGTCTTATATTGCAATTAGATTTCTCTGTGCAAATGATTTATGATGGGCTTGTTGTTTTTCCCTAGTTCAGATTATTGTCTGCTGACTTATTTTTGTTGTCTTTGAAGAGCTGCAGATAAATGGTTTATAGAGGCAAAGCTGAGATGCTCGCCCTTGAATGATCGGATATATAGTAACATAGTTTATGCTCACTGGTAAGTACTTTCCGGATGAACTTAAACTGCAGACTCATCCCAGGTACATGAAAACTTATTCGCTTATATTTAGTGACACTTATTTTGGATTTCTTGTGTTGTATTCGTTTTGAGTTTCAATATGTTTCATTGTTCTTATTACTTGTGAATCGTTTTTGCAATTTCAATCAACAATATCACAAGTGTTAAATTAAGAAGACACCAAGAATCTAATGCATGTAGGCTTTTCCCAAAATATATACATACAAAATTGAATATGGAAAAGGCTAAATTACTTGTATACATATAATATATATATACAATTTACCCGTTAATGAGAACATTGCTTGTATGATGTTTTAGGAAAAGGATTGACCACCTCCATTACTAGTTGAATAATCAAGAAGTACATAGCACAAGGCAACAAAGGAAATAGAAGGAAAAGCAAAATTTAAGAGGGAGAGTAAAATGAAGACAAGCTGTTACACAACACTTTCCGCCCGCAACAAAAACTAGTAACACTGCAATGATGAGTCTTCCCCAATTGAAACAGACTGAAGAGGCTCCCCCGCAATCATCCCCACGATCCTAGATAAATCTTTCCACGGAATCCCACACCTTTTTGAAACAAAAGGTACCTCCTTGGAAGACTACTTGATTTCTATGGGATAAGGAGTTGGGATATTTTAGCCTTTTTACTTTGCTCGTCCTTTTTCATTAGGGAGGAGAAATTGTGGTTAATACTTGTCGTCTCCCTGAGAGCCCTCCACACCATCTTGGCCGCCGGACATCCTAGAAAAAGATGCACAGTGGTTGATACTCTTTAAGATCCACGAGTACTGCTAAGGCTTAAAGGCACCTTATTGTCACACAGTTTCAAGTTCCCAGCTACAGTGTATGGGGAGGAGAGTTAGTGGTGAGGAAAGCTTATATTCCGAATCTGATTGCATCAATATTTACTCATTGATTTTCTTCACATATGTTATTCCTTAACTGGTTTTCTTCTTTTTTTTCTTCACATATGGAATTCCTCAATATTTACACATTGATTCTTAACTATGTGAATATTGCAATTTAACATGAAGTTTGCTTTTGCTGGACACTTACAATATAATGGTCTTTACATGCTTATATTTGACCATGTCTGTACAGCCAGTGTGGCAATATGGGACGAGCTGAGGATTTGGTTAGGGAGATGGAAGAGGAGGGGATCGATGCCCCTATCGACTTGTATCATACTATGATGGATGGTTACACAAATGCTCGTGATGAGGAAAAATGCTTGGTTGTATTTCAACGATTCAAGGCATGTTTTCCTCAGTTATTTGCTTGACCTAGTTTCTTCTTTCTTTTTGGAATTGATCAAATCCAGTTGTTAGTTTCAAAAAAAAAATCTAGTTGCTATTTAATTATCTCTATAGTATTAAACCTCTTTCTTATTGTGCAAATGCATGCACATGCAAATATACTGGGTCACAAAATATGGACCATAAGCATTTCTTATTTCTAATTATAAATAAGAACCTCATATGGACGATAAACATTTCTTATTTAAAATCACAGTACTTTTCCTCCCAGCTCATTAAACTAGCCTTGTCAAAATATGTTATGAAGTGTATAATGACGAATGATTTGCTCTGCTGGACAGCATAGATATATATTAAAATTCAAAGATTTTGTTTTTTATTAGTCTTTTCTATGTAGTTGTTTTCGTGGATCATGTATGATATTTACTTCGTATTGGTGCATGAATACCTCTGTACATATCAAATTGTTTTTGCTTGTATGCTGGTTGCTTGTTTCTTTGTGTTTGCATGTGTGGATTCATGTTATATGCTGTATTACTGAGACCAATTTGGTGGCAAATTAGAATACCCTCCATTTGTTTTTTGGGGTGGTTTTTTTTAAAAAAAGGGTTGGAGCTAATCACCTGTAATTGTAAAGTTATATGCATACTATGACATCATATAAGGAATAGAGAAATATCGTTTGATCGGAATAAAAATTATCCATGCATTATTTCCTCAAAAAGAAAATATTCAATACATGTTTGGTTTTATACCATTCGTGCATTTTAATATATGAGTGCATGTACTTGCATCCGCATATGTTTATATATGTATGGGAAAAATGCCTAAATTTTGTTGCGGTTCAGTTGAAAATTTTATAAGCTAGAATAATTACTACAAGCATTATGTCTTTGATCAACTATTGATACTGTATCTGTTTATTGCTTTAGGAATGTGGCCTTACTGCTTCAATAATTACCTATGGGTGTCTCATCAATCTATACACAAAGGTAAGCTATGTTTGTTTCCTTCCTTTGGTTCATTTTATAGAAAATGAAGTGAGAAATTGCTTTCATGCATTATGTGAGTGCAATTCATTGAAGCATACGTGTTGGCTTTATTTATTTATTTATTAAGAAATTATAAGGCATTATATTATTACTTAATGAACACCTCATGGGTTATCATCCTCTTGTTTGCTTCAATCAATGAAACACCTCCACAATTTTTCCACGTTTTGCTTTTTTTACTGTAAGAATGTTACCTCATGCAATCTACAGGGCATGGGGTATCTGGTGATTTATGATTTCCTGGATATGCTCTTTCAGATGGGGAAGCTTAACAAAGCCTTGGAGGTTAGCAAAACCATGAAATCACGTGGAATACAACATAATGAAAAGACTTACTCCATGTTGATCAATGGTTTCATTAAACTAAAAGATTATGCAAACGCATTTGCCATTTTTGAGGATATGCTGAATGGGGGTCTTAAGCCAGATGCTGTTGTCTACAACAATGTCATTGTTGCATTCTGTGAGATGGGTAACATGGATCGAGCCATACGTGTTGTTGAAGAAATGCAGAAAGGGAGGCACCGCACTTCATCTCGAACATTCACCCCAATCATTCATGGTTTTGCAAAAACTGGTCAAACAAAAAGGGCCTCTGAGATTTTTGCTTTGATGAGGAGGAGTGGCTGTATTCCAACTTTAGAAACATATAATGCTCTTATTCATGGCCTTGTTCGTGAGCGACAGGTAATCAATGTCATTTTTTTTTACATCTTAAATCTTAATAACGAATATAATATTGTAATAAATTTTGTCGTCACCGAAATTTATTATGCACAGATGGAGAAGGCTGTTGAAATTATTGATGAGATGTTACTAGCTGGGATAACTCCTGATGAACGGACCTATACAACCATCATGCAAGGATACGCTTCTGTTGGTGATACCGGCAAAGCTTTCCAGTATTTTACTAAGATAAAAAATGAAGGTCTGAAGCTTGATGTCTTTATCTATCAAGCATTACTAGAGGCATGTTGCAAATCTGGCCGAATGCAGAGTGCTTTAGCGGTCACAAAAGAAATGGCTGCTCAGGAGATTCCAAGAAATATATACGTATATAACATACTTATTGATGGGTATGTTTGTGTTCTTTTCCAAATTCTTTACTCCACTGCCGAGAATGAACTTCCATATTTTTTTCTTTTCTTCTGAAGTGAGGCCTATGCATTCTATTCCTTGTTATTTTATTTTCTTCTGAAAATGTGTTGCACTGTTATTCAGTTTCTTTAGATTTATTTCTGTTCTTACTTTTTAGATTTATTTATTTTATGTTATAACATGGAGGTGAAATCAGTCATAATGTCCAGTTGTACATCTGATCATCAGCTTGTATTACGATGCCAGTGGGAGTTATTTATGTTACATTGTTCATCTGCACCTACACTCGCTCCTTGAACTATTAATCCCCTTTTTTTGTTTTGGTATATCATAACTGAATAGTCATAAACACAATTCGAATTTTTCATAATTATAGATTAATAGTGTCCCAAGTGTCAGCATTATGAGTTTTAGTTTTTCCAATATTTAACTGAATACTGGAAATTAAAAGGATGATATTGATATAAAGCTGGATCACCATGTACCCCTGTGGGATATATATATCTCTGTGTATGTACAAATATCTCTTAGATTTGTGAAACACATGAACACATCCTTTTGAGCTATACTTCTTAATGTGGAGACAGGCTCTCTTTGGAATAATATCCCAAGGCATTTGTTGTTAAAGAAAAGTTTGTATTTTTAGTAGTGTCATGGTCAATCATTTGATAACTTGTGCATGCTTAGGAATTAATTATCAATTTAATTCTTTTAAATAAATTTTTATATTAATTCCTGGTGGTGATTCTCGTAACCATTTGTTTCTTTCACTACATATTTCATTGTAGCATAATATTAGTTTTCTTGATATTCTGTTAATTCTGTTTCATGTTTTGTCCTAGTACACCTTCTGGAATATGTAAAACTCATCAGAGTTGGAAATTTGAATCAGTTGTGTTTCATGTTTTTATGATGCATATCGGTTTGTCTTTGATAAAAATTTAGGGATTTTTGCATACATACCCCTGTTAAAACTCAATATTGTGAAAATATCCTTGTTAAATCCCACAGTGCAAAAATACCCTTCGAAAACATTTAAGTTGTGCAATCGTGCTCCTATCGCCGACGCTGTTAAGAACCCTAGTTTAACGATGGTTATAAACCCTAACCTAACATAAGAAATTACCTAAATACCCTAACTAATGTAAAGAAAGAAAAATTAACTCTACTTCATCACAAACCCTCGCCCCCATTTGAAACTTTTGGAAAGAAGAGGATGAGGGATTTGTGAAGAGATGCTCATTGTTGGACCTTTTGGGAAGAAGATGATAAGAGATTTGATGAAAAATGAGTATACAATGTATTTGAGAGGTTCTGAAGAGGGATGAAATGGTAGAGAAAAAGAAGAAAAAGAGAGGTTTTGAAGAGGGGATGTTTGAGATGTTAAAATCAACTACAAAAAGGGTAAAATAGTAATTTTTCATCCATTAACGTTGAGCAAACGGTGAAAATTTGGTAGAGTTGACAGAATTTTAACCCAGGGGCACGGTTGCACAACTTAAAGGTTTTCGAGGGATATTTTTGCACTGTGGGATTTAACATGGGTGTTTTCACAATATTGAGTTTTAACAGGGGTATATATGCAAAACTCCCAAAAATTTATCATCCTTTAATTCATTCATATCACGTATACTATTTAATATATAGTCTATACTCAAGTATGCCTATTTCTAATCTTCTTCATCCATCTTTCAGTAGTTTATCCCAATATTTACAGTTCCTTTCTCCAGATGGGCTCGAAGAGGTGATGTGTGGGAGGCAGCTGACCTGATGCAACAAATGGAGAGAGATGGAGTGTCTCCAGATGTCCGGACCTTCACTTCATTTATAAATGCATGCAGCAAGGCTGGAGATATGCTGGTATAGTTATTGAGACTGAAACAGTTCTGGCTTTGCTCGACATAATGTTATGATGATTTTTATGCCCTTGATATGAAATGTTCAAAGGTTGATGGTGATAAAAAAAAAAAAAAAAAGCATTAATAAGTTAATGAAGCAACGCTACGCAGACCAGTTTTAATATTAAAGCTGTGTTTGAACCCAAGGTTACCTGGTTGCAAATGTACAGTTCCATGTCAGATATCCTCTTAGTGCACGAGAATTTATCATAGATTTTCCCTGGTCATATGATGCGAAGTTGTTTTGTTGTACTGAGGACAAATATTATTGAAGCATTATATAGCACTGAGAAAGGTATAACTATAACGAATAACATATTATATATAACTATAACGAATAACATATTATATCTGGATGAACTCATGCAAAAAGCTGGCCGACTGGTTAATACTGTGAAGGTTAATTGGAGATTTCATTCTATGCAGAGAGCAACAAAGGCATTAGAAGACATGGAGGCTGCTGGAGTGAAGCCCAATGAAATGACATACACCACCTTAATAAAAGGCTGGGCGCGTGCATCGTCTCCAGAAAAAGCTTTGAACTGTTTTGAAGAGATGAAATCAAAAGGATTAAAGCCAGACAGAGCCGCGTACCACTGCCTAATCACATCTTTATTGTCGAGAGCTACTGTTGCGGAAAACCAAAGCATTTACTCGGGTATTCTGAGTGTGAGTAAAGAAATGCTACAGCTTGACTTGTCTGTGGATATGGGGACTGCAGTTCACTGGTCCAAGTGCTTGCGGAAGATTGAGAGAACGGGTGGTGAACTCACTGAAACATTGCAGAAGTCTTTTCCTCCTTGTTGGAACTCCCATGAGAATGCTGAGATTTATCCTGGTCAAAGTTATCTGGGAGCTCCTGACGATGGTGATGGCGGCACTTGCAGTTTTGATAGTAACAGAGACAGTGACAGTGATTATAGTGATGGTGATGACAGAATCTGGCAATAAGTATCTGGGTTCTCATCAAGATATATGTTTGAACAAAATCAAGATCACTGCAGAAGCAAATGCTGTCTCAGGAGTAGCTGGGTATGTTTTGTTCATGTCTTGCTTTGCACAATGCCTGACTGAAATCGGGTGATAATATCAGTAGCATGGCATTTTTTGTTGGGTCAGAGATAATCTTGCCTGATGTTAAATACGAAGCTGAGCATTTATGATAACCCCTCGTTTTCAGGTACTTAGATAAGGTGGAACACAAGACTGAAGAAATTGAGTTTGCCCCCCAAAAATGTCACAGAAAAGAGTATAATCTGGGTAGCTCCTTTTTGAGCTCGACATGTACCACCCACTAATGAATGCGAAAATGGCTTTAGTGCGTCTACTGTCTGAACCCATCACAAATTCTGATTCTGGCCAGTCATTTGGGAGGCGGCATCATGGTAAGAAAAGGCACAACTTTCAGTCAATGCACATGACGGAAGAGAAATAAATTGGTAGTGACTAATTGTTTAAAGTTTCTTGTTAAAAAATACAATGCATGAGAACATGAACAGGGTAAAATGTTCCTCATTCAAAGTGCAAATTCTTCAGCTCGCTAATGATCTAGATATCAATTTTTGAACCTGGTGGCTAGAATGTGCGACCGGAATGTCAAGTTGCTAATTTTTGTGAATTGATTTCAAAATGTGGTTGCTGTTCCAAAAACAAGTGTTCAAAAGGACAAACAAATTGCCAAATTGCATGCTACAATGTGCTTGTCAAACGTAACCAATAGTTACAGGTACCTCGCACTGACAGGATCTCTACTATCTGTCCTCATTGCATTGATGGTCTGCCACAATGCATGAAAGGCATTCTTCCATGGGGCCATTATTTCCACCCTGATAGTTACCTAACCCACCCCATTATTATTTTACCCACCTTTGATGTCTGGTTTTCATTATGAAAATGAACTCCTGCAAGCATATGTTGACAAGATTTGAAACTCGGGGAATTTAGTAACTCTAGTCTAGAAAGTGAATTTATCATTTCTCAAATATCTAGTTCTGATGGATGATAGGGTTCGTGGGAAGGATAAATTAATCAAATTTTGCTTGTCATTTCATCCGAGAATATTCAAACTCTTCGGATGATGCCTCCTTCAGAAAATTCAAAGCCTGGTTGGATAATTGCTTCCCCACAACATAAGGGGTCGCTCAATCTTCTTGTTCATGTTTGGGCGTTGTTGAATGGTGTTTTTATATGCAACTTTGTCCTTGTTTGGTTGGATGAAATAAGAACACAATTTATTAGGCTATATATTTTATTTTTATAAATTTAAAATTTTGTTACGTGTATAAAAAAAATAATGTAAAGTGAATATTGCAAATAAGATATTCAATGTTATTAGTATCATAGTATGTCATGGGAACCTCAAACAGGGTTTAATACAGTGAGTGAAGGGGATTAAGAGGTTTAATACAGTGGGTTTAATACAGATTGAACGTAACATTTTCCAACATTTTTAGGGTTCAATACTCTTGATGGGCCGGCCCATTGGCAATGGATAAGTACATGCGCCAAAAGTTTAGGTGATCCAACGGTTGGTGGTTCTCCCCCACTAATTGGACGGCCGATTTGATCGAACATAAGATGTTAGGGCTTCCGAACGAAACTAAACAGGCCTCTCCCTCGCTTCCTATTCTTTTGTCACGCTGCCGCCGCTGAAGTCGTCGAAGAAGATGGGTCACTCGGCGGTCTGGAACTCCCACCCGAAGAATTACGGCCCCGGTTCCCGTGCTTGGTATCTTCACTATACACAATAATCGATTATCTATTTAGGGTTTCCAATGCATTTCCTCTTAACCTGCTCCACATAAGGTCTAGTTTTAGTGATTCATTTCTCTTCCTATTGTTTAATAGGTTATGTTTATGCATCTCGGGATCTTGATATATGTTCTATGTTATTAGATTGAAGAAATTAAATTTATTTTTTCACTTCTATTTTCGTCCACCCTCTCAATTGTATTTTTCTGTGACAATTTACACATCACACCTGTAATTTTTTAAATGCATGATCTAATCATCTATCTTTAACCTTATTTTGATATGAACTTTTTTATATAAAAAAATTATAATACAAAAGAGTGGCTTCGAGTGCATGATGCAACTATGCAAGTCCCATGAAAATCATTGCATTCATGGATTAGGATGTTCAGTTGTTAATTATGAAAACCATTTGGGTTGTCATTCTCTTCAGGAGCGCACGATGTGATTAAAATGATAAAAGAGTTGGTCTGGCATATATCATTATATGTATTGATTTTTCTTTCTAAATTGTTAATTCTTCAGCAATTATGCTTTAAGAATTCAAGGCAATCAACTGATTGTATAAGTAGTTTCTTCTCACTTTTGATGAGTAACACTTTTGATTTTAATATTGAGATTTATCATAGATTGTTAATTGGTTGGGGCCTCTTCATGTTTTTTATCATTTTATTGCTTTCTGGAAGATGTATGGTATCGTATTTAAAAGATCCTGAATGAGATTTGTCATTGAGGAGTGAACTTTTTTAATGATCCCACTTGAATTCAGGACTACTAGAAAATTGTTTTATTTCATGAATTGTGACTTTTTTTAGAATATTGGTGATCATATTCCATCTTCTAAGGTTAAGCAGACATAACAAGATTGTATTATTTCAAGAAAAGAATTTTATCAGAATCTAGGTCAACATTGTTTAGGAGTTTGGATTTTCGAGACATCATGATAAAGCGGACTTTGAGATTTTCCCTCTTAAAATTCCACCTTTCAAGTAACATATCTTTCTTCTTTTCTTTTTTTTGGTTTTTATTGTGTTCCTTGTTCGTTTTTCTTTATTTCTCTCTTCCCACTTCTTGATGGAATTTTTAGAAATGATTGATTTGAAATTCTTGAATTGTTATAGGTTTTGTTTGATCAGATATTCTGTTTTTTTTTTTTTTTGAATGTCTAAGAATAATGTATGATCTATGGTTATTATCCCAGTATGTTTGCCCTTTGCGTGGCAGACCTCTGAAAATTTGATTTTTTTCCCCTTTTTCCAGCCGTGTCTGTGGCAATTCACATGGCTTGATTAGGAAGTATGGGCTTATGTGCTGCAGGCAGTGCTTCCGCAGCAATGCCAAGGAAATTGGCTTTATCAAGGTAAATTATTACCAATTATTTCCCTCAGAAAAAAAAAACATCTATGGTTATGAATAGTTGATGTGAATCATCTGTCTTACTGTCTATATTCATTGTTCGATAAGTTCCACGGAAGTCATATTAATTCATATTACCTTCAAATTTGTTGTTTATTTTGCTTATTATAGTTGTTTTAATAAATGACAATGGTTGTTTGTAGAGGGTTTTTATGCTATAATACAACAAACCTTAGAGGGTTTTCGAAATGTTCTCTTTATTACTTCACTCACTTCTGCACCATCCTTTCACCCATAGTGCATGACTTTAGCCTTTTCTATTTGTGTCATTTTTAGCCAAAAATCAGAGAAATCTACTTAAATCCGATACCAACTTATATTTTACATGGTCTAGTCTTCTTGTATTACTCTTTATATTGGCTCTATCTGCATTGCATGTTAAACGTCTGTTAGTGTTCTCACTTAGATGCCTGAATATGATCATCAGTTTCTTGTTTGTATAGCCAGTTCTTCTTTTCTTGTTCTCTTGAATTCTTCCCCAGTGTTTTTCCATAAATCTTTGCAATTCATGAAACTATGCATAATAAATCGTGCCGATGAGGGTTTCCTCTTATACATTTGTCTTGCTACTGAACTTTCCAAGTTGTACTAATATGATATTTTAATTGTTTCTCAGTACCGCTAAGAAGAGCAAATAGTTGGCTGTGAAGGAAGATGCTGGAGCAGGACAGCTTTTTCAGTATGGTTGGTTGAGTAATAACGTGTGTTTTAGTCTTTGCCTGTATGAGCAGTCTGAAAAGTTTATCTGTGTGACGGATCCTAAACTTCTGTTAGGATATTCTGCCTCTGCATGTCAATATTTTTATTTGAAAGCTAATATTTGAACTAAACTAGTAAACTTTACATTGTTACGTTAAAATGTGTTGATCATTCATTTCTTTTATTGTACCTATTGCCGTGGTTATGTGGGATGTTACTAGGTATGTGCATGTGGCTCTATTAATTACAAAATGGTAAGAGGTCAGCCATGCTATTTGCTGGATCTTCTAGAAACAGGATATGGTTCGGTATTAGTATACACTTCACATTAGCAGTGGTGCACAAAGGGGTTCTCTCAAAACTAGAATTATTGAACATTACTAATGCAAATGAAAGTTAGAATTTCGCTGGGTGGAGTTGAAAGTGGTTGGTTATTTTGTCCTCCTCGGCCGAAATTTGAGTCTCAGCATGGAATCTGGAAGCTAAAGAAGGGTGTTTGGTATGCTTTTGCTTTTTAATAAAGCAAAAAACACAAACGTGTAATCAAACCCCTTTGTAACTTTTAGTACAAAAATGTTGTTTTTTAAAAATTTATTTGTACATGTTTTTTTGCACAGGCAAATTTTATATTGCACGTACAGGAAAACTTTTGCACACTGTTTGTACATGTTTGTCTGTTTTCATGATGTGTTATCATTTACACACGTGTTTTTATTTACAGTTGTTTGTTTCACTTGTGTGAAATTATTTGTACATATACCAATTTAAACGATCCATTTATAACACATCATAAATATAAATTCTATTACATAAAAGTAGACATAAATCCTGTTATTATATACCAAATTTAATTTGAAATTCAATGCTTCTCAAAATTAGTCCATAGTTGAGACGCTATTTGATCATGAAATTGTGTTGCAGCATCTCACTGGCTTCATTGGGTTGTCTGTTTAATTTCATGAACATCAACCATTGCATTGTCAGTCTCGACCTCCTCCTCAACCTCATCCAAGAATTGTCTCGCTACACTATTATATGAAATAATAAATTTATGTAAAACACAACAGGCGAAGACAATTTTAACCTGTGAATCAAATGGATATTGCATAGGAGTTTGCAAGATAGGGAATCGAGCTTTGAGCAACCCGAACGTTCTCTCCACCACATTTCGCAGTTGTGAATGTATACGGTTGAAAAGTTCATTTCTCGTTTGGATATGTTGTGTCCCGCTTGAAAATTCTTTCAAATGATAACGTACACCTCTAAATGATGCAACAAAGTCTTTCATATTCGGGTACCCAGCATCTACGAGATAATACATTCTTAAAATAACAAATATTTAATCAATTTTGGTATTCAAATAAATATATAAACTATTAAAATATATGTAAGAAGTTAAATTGATTACCTTCATGTACTTGTAAAGGGTCTCCTTGCATCGACAAAGCATGATATAAAATTTTTGAGTCTGATGCTGAACCTTTCCATCCAGCAAGCACGTACTGGAAACGCATGTCGAATCCGACCACAACCATCACGTTTTGAGATATAAATCCTTTTCTATTTCGGAAACGACCATGATCAGAAATAGGTACCCATGCTGGAATATGTGTCCCATCAATGGCACCAAGACAATCCTAAAATTATTTCAACCCAACAACACATTGTTCAGAATATTATAACACAAATAAAGACAAAAAGACAATAATTTTACCTTAAAATACGGAAAGAAATGACTTTGACTCCGTATGTATATTCAGGACCCAACTTGCAGATTGCATTTAAAACTGCATTGAAATGACGACTTATCGTTTCACCGGAATGTTGAAATGTGTATTGTGCAGCTCTATTACGTTCATTGTGTCCAACCATTTTAAGGAAGATTGCAACTTGCTCTTCTACACTGATGTTTCGAGTATTAAGTAGAAAATTCTTCTCTCGTAAAGTATTACATAATAATTCGTACACTTCTGGCTCCATGCGTAATAGATCAAAACTATTTCTTTGATGACCTTCTAGACAATCCCTGACAAAGTTCTCCCCACAATGGATATTGTCATGCACCCTTTCCTTCGCAACATACATTTTGTAGTAGTATGCCATTATAAATATTACTACACCAATAAAAAGGTTATTTTCATCGTCATCCATTGTAAATTATCCTGCAATTTCATCCATTTATTATTAAGTATTTAACAGATTTTAGAAAATGAGTAAGACAATATATGGAGATATCCACACAACATATCAAAAGTAACACACGATAGCATAAATGTAGGATAAAATAAAATACTTGCATCCAAATAACCAAATAAATGTATGATTAATAAAATCACTTAAAACTACAACCATATAAAAAGGGGGGAAATCCATATAACCCCCCTGAAATCTTGCCTAAATCCATATAACCCCCTGCAATCTTCATATATAAATATAACCCCCTTATAATCATACCCAAAATCCATATAACCCCCCCCCCTCCGTCCGCCTTCCGTCAGCCGAGTTAACGGCGAAATTGAAAAAAATCCATATAATCCCCTGTAATCTGACCTAAATTCATATAACCCCCTGCAATCTTCATATATCCATATAACCCCCTGTAATCTTGGAAAAATCCATATAACCCCATGTAATCTAAAAAAAATATTTCTAAAAATTCAAAAATAAAATTCAAAAATATAAATATAAAAAAAAATTTCTCTTGCCATTTTTTAAATTTAAAAAATATCTTTTTCAAAAACTGTCACATCTATCATATTACAAAAAAAAATTCAAAAACTATCACATTTATTATATTTTTTAGAATGCATGTAAATGTTAATTTACTCTATTATTAATGTGTCGAGGTACTGGTTATGAAATCACATGTCATTTATAATTAAAAATTAAGAATAAAAAAAAGGAATAAATAAAAAATTATTTTTTTATTTTTAAGATTTTAAAAATATTTTTTCCAGATTACATGGGGTTGTATGGATATATGAAGATTGCAGGGGGGTTATATGGATATATGAAAATTGCAGGGGGTTATATGGATTTAGGCCAGATTACAGGGAGTTATATGGATTTTTTTCCAATTTCGCCATTAACTCAGCTGATGGAAGACGGTCGGAAGGGGTTATATGGATTTTGGGTATGATTACAGGGGGTTATATGGATATATGAAGATTGCAGGGGGTTATATGGATTTAGGCAAGATTTCAGGGGGTTATATGAATTTTTTCCTATAAAAAAATAAGACAACTAAAATGAAGACAAGTTTTCACTTCTAAGAAAAAAGGAGACAAATCAATCGAATGACATCATCTTCCTCTTAATCCAATCGATCATGTATTCCCTCTTGCAGTTTATGAAGTTGCATGCTGTCTTTGAGTTAGCAAATATATTATTAGCAGCCAAATATTCATCTTTGGATATGGTTGAAATATCATCTAAGGCCTCTATGCACTGTTTAAATATTAATTCCTTTTTTTCATTCTGCTTGCTTATGACAGAGGCGAGATTGTTCACAGCATCCAAAAACCCATTTGTTGCGGATCTACGTGACTTGGGATTGCGGCCACTATTTTCCTCACTTTGAAACTTCCTTCTCCTTGAATCACTTGTTTGTGGAGGCTTGGGTGGAGATTTAGCCATGTCATCATCACCAAAGTCAAACTGATGCATAGGAGACTGAGTCTCATCGAGGTTGGTGACCTCAACAGGTGTACTGGTATCAAGTTGATTGATCGTCCTAGACCCTCCCCCATGCGCAACAGTGTCTCCAAAAATTTGTTGCAGCTTCTCATATTCAGTTAATTGAACATACCTATAAGGCCCTACACTAGGATGCGCCTGCTTATAAAATAAAATTACATTCTCTAATCATAAAATGGATAATATAAAACGTAATTATAATTTATAACTAGTTTATAAATTGATACCTCAAGATAAGATTCCCATACAGATATATCCACTTCAATCGTGTTGGTATTTGGGTTCCACCCAAATCCACTTTGTTCCGTCATATCTTTTACTGCCGAATATTTCTTTTTCAAAGTACGTAACCTCCCTCGAAGTTTATCCTTATTTAGCCCCATATGTGGGAACCTTGTATAGAATGCAGTTACCACCTCCGCCTAACCAGTAGAAGTGAAGCCCCCATCTATTCTACGTCCCTTTAAGCATTGGTCAACTAATTTATCAATGTAATAAACATCCATGCTTTCTGTCCATATAATATTTTTCTTGTAGGCTTTAACACAATTGAATTTGAATTCATCTCTATTGGAGTGGAGGACACATAAAAAAAATGTTTTTCATTAGAGAGGATTCATTTATACAACTACATAATTGATCGATATGTTTTTATACATCTACAATTACATTTACAAGGTATCACAAAGGTGTCGATGTGGATTTTTGACGATCTAAAACGTAAGGGTCGTCGTTAATCCGGTTCTTTCGAACTTGGTTCCGGTCCGCACGCGACGCACCGGATCGCCGTTCAAAAGATCGTCCAAGCTCGCTCGACCGCTCCCAAGGACGCTGTTGTGATCGCCACTTGCTTTTCCTCAAAAGCAAGAAAAGAGAATTTCTTCTGTTACTCGCCTTTGTCGGGAAATAGTGGATTCTCTTCACGTTGACGCAGCCGGTCACGCAACGCGGTGAAGATCAGGTACCTTGCACAAAATGATTAAGATCCGATTAGAACAAAAGTGTAGGAAATTATTCTAAAATAAAAAAAAAATATATTAAATATGAATACTAAGACGCACCGCGTTGGTTTATTTGGGGAGGGGACTAGTAATGATTTTACTAACCCCTCCCAAAAAGATTTACCCATTTTAAATGCAATAAAAAAAATGGGTTGGGTTTGATGCACTAACCAAATGATGTAAATGAGATTAACTAGTAAATGAAAATCAAATCAAATCAAATAAAAATAAGTTAACAAAAGATAAAACCCTGTTTTGTTTTGCAACTTATTCTTCTTCTTCTTCCTGCCTCTCTCAGTCTCTCTCTCTTTCTTTTTCTTTTTTTTTTGTTTCAGACTGCCCGGACACCTCTTTAAATAAAAATCAAGAACCCTCTCTGCTCCCCCTAAATAACCAAAACAAAGATCTCTCTCCTCTGTTTTTCTTTTTTTTTTCTTTTCTTCCTTCCTCCCTCCCCTGTTTTTCTTTTTCTCTCTTTTTCCTCCTCCTCCTCCTCCTAACAGCCGACCACTCCTCCCCTTTTATAGCATCGTGAAAACAACTAATGCCCATTGTTTCCACCTCTTCTCCATGTAATGAAAACCACCAACCACCTGTACTCCTTCCCTCCTTCACTCTCTTCCTTCCTCCCTAAGAAAGCCATCCGAAGTGATCAAATAAACCACAGCCACCCATTCCTCTCCTTAGCCTCTAAGAAAAAACATATTAAAAGAACCCACCATGCCTTGTCAAATCAATTCTCTTACTCCCTTTGATTTTTCACCAACTGCATGGCTTACGTCTTTGTGTACTTGTGGAAGTGATGTGTGGGCATGGTGTATGTGAGAGTGGGCATAGGGGGTACTAATGCCTGCATGTATATATATGATTTTGATGTAGGTAGGGTGTAAGTAAGTTGTAAGGTAGGCATGAAAAGAAAATGTGATGCTTGTATTTATAGAAGCATGATATACATAGTTAAATACTTGAGAAATCATAGCATACTAGAAAATAATGCATTTGGAACAAGTGTTGAACTGATTCAGATATTGCTAGAGATAAGTAAATTAGATCCAAATCGGTCAAAATGGGGTATCTACAAAAGGATCTCAATATCTTCCACGCAGAGTTTTTTTTAAATCTTAAGATCCAATGAAAAAAAAAATTGTCTAAGAATTTGAATACAAAAACATAAACCCCACCTAAAGTCAAAAACTCTGTTATGTTCAAGTAAAAAAAGTTTCACATGTTAATTGTAATCCTGCGAAAACTCTGTCGAAGACAAATGAAAATCTTCTTGTTGATGATGGGGGCAGAGCCGCAGAGAAAACAAATGGAAGAACTCTATTTTTTTTAAATGAATCATAAACAAAAATCCCCTTAAATATATGTACGAAGCAAATTAAAAATAAAAAAAACGACATTGTTCTTTGGATATTATAAGCTGCGCTAAATATGCCATTTAAAATGTGCATATGTTTAATGTTCGTTCCATCCTCCCCATGTAAGCTTCGAATGTTTTTATTCCTTTTTTATTTTTGATACCTAAAACAAACCTAAAATCATGTGTAAAATCAAACAGAACCCAAAATAAAAAAAATTGATACCTGATGCGGTTAGCGCAGCAGGAAAAGAGGGAGATAGATTGGGCTTTCGATGGACTTGTAGGCGGAGGGGATGATCTGATGGAGAGGTAGAAGAATTAAAAGGTGGTGGAGGAAGAGTGGGTTGTAATTTTGCCGTTTGAGGGATGATGAAGGGCTTTTATTTGTAAAATGTGTGAAAATAAAATCTGTTACAAATAAAAACACATGGGTTGATTAGAATTTTGTTTGCCCCATTTAATGGGCAAATGAAAACTCTGGGATTTTATTTGTTACACTTTAAATATCATTACCAAACAAAATATTATATTTAACTATGTGCAAATGAAAACCCACCCCTATTTATACAGTATCCAAACATGCTCTAACTAAAAAGTTTGTAACTTTTAGTACAAAAATGTTGTTTTTTTAAAAATTTATGTGAAATGTTTGTATTAAATTTTTTGACAACGCCGCCACTTCACAATAGATGGGAAAAACTCAAGATGTGAGATTCATCAATATATTTTAACAAGTCTTATCTATGTATGGTGAACTAAGCTTTGAGGAAGTTTGGCTAACACCTCCTCCCCAAGGCGGAGCCAGGGTTTAATTAAAGAGGGGGCTTAACATAATTGACGAATATACAAAAAAAAACTAAATTTGTTACAATGTTACATTAAAAATACGCATGCCCACATACCATTTCTTTTTTTTCTTTTTTTTCAAATTATTTACAATCCACAATAACACATTACCTTTTTTTTATAAAAAAAATGAACTAGTAGACGGGCTACTTTTTTACATCGAGTGAAAGGGGTATAGTCGAAGAAAAGCAATAAAAAAGATGCAGAAGGAAAAAAAAAAGGAGTGAAAGATTACAAGATTTAATCAGCCAACCCCTACCGCTCCCACCTAAGCAAAAACCTCAATCCATAGAAGCCACGATAGCAAAATGATCCATCCGTACCCCTGCCTCCCATGTCACGATAAATTCCCAAATTCCTCTTGCGAAAATTAACGAGTGGCCAAAAACTGTCTCATTTCGACTGAGCCATATAATAAAAACACATTACCTTTATCTTGTCTCCATGTACATGAGCCCACAATCTCCTCAAACAAACACACGCATTACCTTACAATCTCCTCAAACAAACACACACAAACACATATTATGAAATGCAATCCGGGGACACCCACATATTCAATTTTCTTCAAAATGCAAGCAAGGGCTTGCTTGTCTCCAGGTGGCTCTGCCCCTTGTTCTCTCTATGTAAAAGATGAAAAAAAATCAAATCTTTTTTTTTTTGAAATGGTAGTTCATTCATAACTAATCAAGATTGAGTTACAAATGGGCTGGATATATGGGAGAATAGAAGACCGAAAACATAAGGAAAGAAAGTAAGAAAACCTAGCACCCTTATCCCTTGGAACTACAACGTGCATGGTCACTTGTCCTGCCTCCCAGCAGCGCCAATGCCTCCTACCCTCTACGAGAAGTGTTGAAGACAGCATGCGTCGAAGCGTGGAGCGTCATAGGACCTTGACCCCACTACTCCGTCATCGTTCCTCAATCCGCAATGCACCCCAGGCTCCCACACGAGCCTCGCGCCAATTAGGAAACTCCCCCAATCCTTCAACAGTCGAAGGACGTCATGCCACAGATTTTCAAGATAGACAGGCTGACCTTTGAATATCAACTCGTTTCGCGCTCACCAAATGGTCCAGAGCCCTGCAGGAATGACAATTCTCCGCACTCGACTTTGAATGCTTTTCTCATCTTGAGGAAGTGGCGAGTCCATAGTCTCCCACAATTCCTCAGGGTTCGAAAGTCACATGTAAACCCTACGGTTATCCCAAGACGGTCCCAAAATCGGCCTGATATGGCTTGGGGCAATGACGCAGTTAATGAGGTTATAACCGAGGCGCGTCAATTGTTGGTTGAAAAAAATCAAATCTTGTAGACATTAAAATTTTAAAAAAAGATCTACATATCACTCTAGTGTTTATGAATTTTTTTATATTAGTACCATTAAATCATTCATAAATAAATATATAGTGATAAAAATCTCATTAACATTAGGCATACATCTTACAGGAAAAAAAAAAGAAAAAAGAAAAAAAAATATAGAGTAGAGTCATACAAAATGAGTCATGTCTCATTGATGAAGGGACAACCCAGGTTCTTTATTTGCATCATTAATATGTTTGTACGCCCCCATATAATAACCCAAACTCTATTTAAATTTATTTGATTTGCATATTGTTAATTAAGGCACATAAGTGTAAAGATCTATACTACACTTAATTATTTTTTTTAGAGTCTTAAATGTAATCATGCATGCTTCATTAGTCTCTTTTCCTCACTAATTATATTGATACATGTTTCACTAAAATATTTTTTATATTTTTTATAAATGATATAACTCAATACATTAGAATATACATGTCACATTTTATAAAAAAAAATATATATAATGAGGTATGTGACTTTTGAAAAAGTTAAAACAGTTGTATGCGTTTTTAGAGTGTAAAATAATTTTTTTCAGTGTAAAGGGCCTAGAGATCCCAACCCAATAGAGGATGTTTTAGCCCATCGACAACTGCAAAACAAAAGAAGGGGAAGATCGGAAAGCAGAGATCTCGATCTGCTGCACTGGGGCTTTGAAAGGGCGCCTCCCTTTTCTCTCCTTGGAAGTCGATGGCAATGGCGGATAATCCACAGACGACGACGGGAGGGACCGCTCTTGGGCGAATGCTTATGGACGAGATCACCCCCGTCGTCATGGTCCTTTCCACTCCCGCCGCGGAGTCCTCCTGTCAAAAGAACGCCGGCCTCAGCCTCCTCCAGCTTCTCCGTCCCTTCTCCCTATTCCACGACATCGACGGTTCCTCTCTCTCTCTCTCTCTCCCCTTGTCTCTTTCTTCTTGATTAAACCCAATTGACGAACTTGTAATTGTTGGATGCAGTGCCGGTGCGTACGGCGAGCGAGCAGCCCTACAGGCTCCACATGTTCAGGCTCCGCCTATTCTACCCCTCCGAAGTCCACCAGCCCGACCCCCAGGTGATTTGATGATCCTTTGCTCATTGATACATTGAATCTCTCCGTCACTCACTCATCACGTGTATGCTACAGGTCACAGAGGAACGATTGAAGCAGGTCGTCAGCGATGCTGGTGAGGCGTCTCTCCCTGAGCTGTTATCCGACCCACCTCAGCTCAGTGAGGTGCTCGCAGGTGAGTTTCTGTCCCTGTCTTCTTTTTTGTTGATTTTAATTTTCGAGAAAATGTAAGTATAAGTTAATTTATCCATTGATGGTCTAGTTGAAAGAGCAATATGCTATATTAGATGGATGCTTAGTATGCCCATTTAGTGATAATTCATCTCTGTTTGGTTGGAATGTGGTCTTCATTTTTTATCGTGGATTTCATTTGCAGCGCCTGAATCTGAAACCCGTCCATCATGGTTTGATACCTTCAACAGAGAGCTCATCCATGCGCTATCCTTCTCAGATCATGAGGCCTTTGACCACCCCGTGGCATGTAAGCTCTCCCGTCACATTCCTTTTCATGTGCCAGTGTTTGGAAAAAAGGTGCTGATTGTTCTTGTTTCCTTTGTATTGATGCACAGGCTTATTGATTGTGTCATCCAATGATGAACAGCCCATCAACAAATTCGTTGATCTCTTCAACACAGATCAACTGCCTTCCCTTCTAAATGAGGGTGCCATGGATCCAAAGATCCTGAAGCACTATCTGCTTCTGCATGACAACCAAGATGGCTCTCCTGACAAGTATCTCTCTTCACCTCTTACTTACCATGATAAGAATTTGAACCCATCCATTTGCAATTGTGTGCTCCGGATGGAGTTGTTTATCTCATTCATGGTGTCACCATTCATTTAAAGTGCCCCAGAAACTAGATAATGCCAATACCATTTAATCTCATGAACATGTCATGTTGTTAAGAATATTGTACTAGTTAGCAAGAGTACCAGTTAGCAAGATGAATATGCCAATGTGAGTACTTCAATATGTAATTAATTTGCACTTTTTTTCAGAGAGAGAAGCAATTTTATTAATAAAAGTTCCCCCGAACAAGAGGGAGACCAGGGATCTCTGAAAGAAGAAAATAAGAAAGTAAAAGGGAGAAAAAAGAAAAGAACTTAAGACAATTTCTCAGAAAATGATAGGACCCCCGAAGTGAATAAAAGGCTTTCTCTTAAAACCCGAGTCACATATTGCCCATGATTGTAGAAAGCTTCATATATGAGATTCCATATGAATCTAAAATATTACATGTGTTGCAAGAAATATTGTTACATCTGTCTGTATTCGTGGGTTTGTAATATTGCAAGACTTATTGGATCTCATTTCATGCTTTTTTTTTTAAAGAGCAACTAACTTATTAGCGGAGATGAGGAGCACTTTTGGCTCCAACGACTGTAGATTGTTATGCATTAACTCTGCTCAGGGTACAGTCAGGGAATGGAATGATAACCCATGGGCTCCTTTTGTAAGTTCTATTCTGAACTATCCCAAGAGCATGAAACAAATATCATTGTATTGCCATGCTATATAATGATAGCAGTTAGCTTTCCCTGTCACAGGTCTCTGCCTCGCAGCAAAGTCAGGATGCTGAGTTTTTCCTTAATGTTGATGATGTCAGTGAGGTACTGGCTTCCTCATAAAAATGTTGTTGTGGTTTATTTTCTCACATTCTAGTCATTCATTCATCACACTTTCTATTTTACTTCATATTGGTAGTTGTGTAGTGAAGATGTAAATAAATGTATGTTTCTTCTTTTCAGATAATGAACCTCATGCAAGATTTATCAACTAAACACATCATCCCTCACATGGAGCAAAAAGTACGCATTCTTAATCAGCAGGTATAATTCTCCTTTGGACTTTTCAGTACTTATTCTTGAAGGAGGAACCTTTCATGCATCATCCTCTTCTGCCCCTGTTTTTAGGTTTCTGCAACAAGAAAAGGCTTTAAAAACCAAATAAAGAATCTTTGGTGGAGAAAAGGAAAGGAAGATACACCAGATGTTCCTAGTGGCCCTACGTAAGAGCTTTTAGAGATGATTATGACATTTTATTCATGAGTTTTAGTTCTAGTTTTGATTTGGTGTCCAGTTATCTAACTATTATAATAATTATGTCTTCTAGATATACCTTCAGCTCTATTGAATCTCAGATAAGAGTCTTGGGTGATTATGCCTTCATGCTGCGTGATTTTGAACTTGCCTTGTCAAATTACCGGTTACTTTCAACCGATTACAAACTTGATAAAGCATGGAAACATTATGCTGGTGTTCAGGTATATCAAAAAAAAAGTTCTGTTCTCGTTGATGAATTATTTTTAAGACACTGCTCGTACACAATCTTATAGTATGCCTTCTAGTGATTATGCAATTATTATCTGCTTGTGCTTTCTGAGGTGATTTCCTTGCCGCTAGCAATTTTATTCCATAGTGATTTTTTGGTACTGTTTCGTCAGTCAATTACAATGTTAGTAATATTGTGATTTTGTTCTTCTTTCTGCTTATTTTAGTTGTATCCATGAATTTATTGGTGCAGCATATATTGACTTTACTACTTATCAAGCACTTCCCATAAAAAACGCATTCCGGACATAGATAATCGGGTGCTTCTGCAGGAAATGATGGGACTCTCTTTCTTTATGTTAGACCAATCATATAAAGATGCTGAAAGTTGCATGGAAAGTGCTTTCAATACTTACCTGGTATGTTTCTTTCATGGAATCATTTAGTATTCATGCATTCCTTTTTCTCAGGAAAAAAGTAGGTAGACATGCATTCATTTAATAATTCTAGACACCTGCTGTTTAGTATTTAATTTACTTGATATACTAATATGATCAGTGATGCTATGTGAAGACTCTTCTCTTTATATTAAAATTGTCAATGAATCCTCGGAGAAAATCCTTGCCTCACACATTTCATCACCTCCCACCATTGAAGTGTCCCATATTGCTAGTTAATTAAACAAATAAGATTCCTAATCTTTTTGTTGTTGAATTGTCATTCATCAGTGAATGAAGGACTAGAAAATATTTTTCCATATTCCGAGGAAAGGAAAATTTTCCTGGTATATGGAACCATGATAAATAAAGTTTCTCCTTCACTTATAAAGGAAAACACTTGGACGACGATTTCCTCTCTTCATTGAGATTGGGTCACTATGATATTAGATGTTATGGGTTCCTTATGGTTTGGGAGGTGATGATCTCCCATTTGGTGGAGTCTCATATTTCTTTTATTTTTCCTTTTAATTTTGTCTGGAGATCCCCGGACTCCTTTGTTCGGGGGCTTATTTTTTAATAAGATAGCTCTTAAATCTTTCTCAACCAAAAATGGAAGGGGGGGGGGGGGGGGGGGAGAGGCTGTTGTACATCCTATGAAAAAAAAAGGTCGATATATAACAATGTATAATTTGAAAATGCTTTATGAAGCCAGTAATCATTATGATACAAGTGTCCACACAAACAGCAGATATATCATATTTACACTATATATCACCTTCTTTTAGTATGTAAAATGCTTTATGAAGCCAGTAATCATTATGATATAAGTGTCCACACAAACAGCAGATATATCATATTTACACTATATATCACCTTCTTTTAGTATGTAAAACCGGCTGCTATATTTGCTCTCTGTTGGTTATAATTCATGTGATTCCTGATAAGATGGTCGGTCCATTTGCAGAAGATAGGATCCTCAGGTCATAGAAATGCGACGAGATGTGGACTATTGTGGGCTGAAATGCTGAAGGCCAGGAATCAGTATAAAGAAGCTGGGGGAGTATACTTCCGCATTACCAGTGAGGTGATGAAACAGTATGAAATTTATTTTTCTTTAATCTCTCCATTTTCTGAACTCTGATTAGTTTTCCTTCATCAGGTACCTTCCTTACCTGCAGCTGTAATGCTTGAGCAAGCATCTTACTGCTATTTGTACTCTGTTCCACCTATGTTACGCAAGTATGGGTTTCAACTTGTTTTGGCTGGCAACCGTTATTATGCCTGTGATCAGGTATGCATATACACATTTATTTCTTATGATGTATAGCCGTTCATAAAGCCTTTGAATGCTGATGTCTCTCTTGTTCAATCCAGGGAAAACATGCCATTCGAACATGCAGAAGAGCACTCTCTGTGTACAGTGGAAGTAATTGGAGTTATATTAATGATTATGTTTATTTTAATATAGGAAGGTTAGTTAATCCGGTACTTACGCTGGTTTGTTTTTGTGCCACTAGATGTGGTAACTAGTTACTTGTGTACTCATCATCATTACCTGATATGTTTCAGGTGGTATGCATTTCTTGGGATGTTTGATGTATCAATTAAATACATGTTAAAAGTTCTGGCATGTGATCATCAGTCACCTGCCATGCAAGAGTTATATATGAGTGATTTCCTTCATACTGTTCAGGTAGTTCTTAGCTTCCCTGGATGGTTTCTTATTGCTGAAGTGATCATAATTTATTACTTCTGTTTCTGCAGAATATGAACCAGACATTTGCAATTCCCAAACTACAGCTGCCTGTCATTGATATATCTTCAGTTAAAGTCACATTTGAAGATCAGAGGACTTATGCATCATCTGTTGCTGTAAGATGGAAAATTTTCTAATGCTATATTGTCTTTAAAATGATGTTCCTATATTAATTGAATATCAGACACTGCTGATGTATGGGTGATTATTTTTATTAAGGCCACTGTTTCATTTCAGAGTGATAAGTCCATACCATTTTTACATATGTTTATTATAAATCTGATCTAGTTGTCATATCCTGAGGCCAATGTAGTTCAATGGTCTCAAACTTGGTAATCAAAAAAATACATTTCAGGAAACTAACTGATGTCTGTCTTGATCAGCATGCCAACGGTGTAGAATATAATTTTTTAACCAACATTTGAACAATACAACTGAGGCCTGTATCATTCTACTAGAAAATTTTGTATAAATTGGAATGTCCATTGCGGTCTAAATTAAAAGTCTTGTGTATGATACCATGAGCAAATTCAAATTAACAGTGTACACTATCTGTACACTGGATTTGTTATTAGTTGGACTGTGTATATTACCAATGGGGCAATGGGGCAGTGAGCTAATTCAAATTATCAGTGTACTTCTCCATTATGCTGCTGTATGAAATCATCTTTTTATTCCATTTTTTGCTTCCTTGTTGCTGAAAATATCTGCATGAATCTACTTGTAATTCAAGCACTATTTTGGAATCATTCATGCTGAACATCTAATTTTCTGATATTTAATGAAAATTTTGACTTTTTTATAAAAATCCTGTGTTAATAAGTGTGTTGGTCTTTTTTTTATAAAACAGGGTAATGTCGGAGAAAGCTTGTGGAAATCTTTGGAAGAAGATATGGTTCCATCAACAGTTACTGTTAGATCCAACTGGCTGGAATCTCAGACAAAGTCTACGACTGTTAAAAAAATTAAAACCTCTTCTGTTTGTGTAGTCGGAGGTACATTCCAATATCTGTCCATTTACTTTCTACTTTTTTGGTTTGTCGAAAGAGATTCGCATATTTGGATTTGAAAATGAATTTGTACATGAGAACAAGGGAAGATGAAGAAATCTTCATTTTAAGGTTCATGGTGTTCAAGAAAATAACATAACTAAGTTTAGATAAAATAAGGCAAGGAGCAAGTAAGCTACCCTTTTGTGATGTAATTCTCACATAGATATATTTCCTGTCTTACATCTGTGAACTGGTGTGTCAAATGGTATTGCACAGACTACAGAGGGAGGTGCTCTCCAATAACCCTTCAGTCGCTGAAACTCTAACAATCATAATAGACATTTTATTTTGATTCTTTGCAAAAGGTGGGGCTGTGTGCGTGGGTGTGTGTGTGTGCGCGCGTGCGTGTCAGTGTAATAGATCTCAGGTAGCTCTATTACACCCCGACAGCTAAATTATCCTCTTCAAAGTTCACAGGGGTTGCTCCCACTCAGTGCCTAGCCTGGTCATTAATATGCCGTATGCACCCTTCCCAGATGTGTTATATCGAATTAACACTCAGTACCCAACCCAGTCTTTGATAAGCCTCACCCACCAGACGTTGGTGTGTGGGGTGACTGGGGTCGTGTTATATGTAATATCAAATGATGAAATTACAGAACCTAAAATTATTTTTTTCTTTATTCAAATAATTCAGATATGTCTTCTTTAGTTGGTGATGTGCATCTGAAATTCTTTTTCGATACCTGCAGAAGCGATAAAGGTGTACATTAAGTTCAAAAATCCTCTTCAAATTTCCATTTTTGTTTCTGGAGCATCTCTCATGTGCGAGCATTCTGCAAGTCTTCCACAAATGGATACAGGTACATAAATGCAGTATGTTTGCAGTTTGGCATTCTACTTCCTACTGTTCTGATTTTGTGTTCACTTTCCAATAAATTTTACATCCGGTGATTATGTTTCAGCGATGAAGAATTTATTAGTAACCAGGCATTCATATTGACTTTCTGGTATTTCATAAAATTTTTGTTCAGTGCTGATGTTTTAACCATGCAGAAGAAAGTTTATCAATAAGCGGTTATCAAAAGGATGAAGAACTGAAGAAGTTGGCCAGTGATAGGTACCATGTTGGTTTAATTGAAGAATCTCTATGTTAAACATTCATCAGTTTATTATTTATTTGTTGTGTATTCATTTCTTGTGGGTTCCTTGTTACAGAGTGCAAAGTGATGGTGTTTCCTCATTCACATTAGCAAATGCTGAATTTGTATTAAGAGGTGGTGAAAGTACCGTGGTAGGTCAAATTCCCTCAAGCAAATAAGGAGTATCCTGCTCTTCAATTTTTTTTCATTGCTCTTTCTTTATCTCAAAGATTGTGTGACTCATTCCTATCATACCAGAATATGTATTGTATGGAAATTGAAAAACTTGGCTTATTTTTTATGAAATTTATATTTTAGAACTTACCTGATAATGTGAAAGCTTAACTATCCTAATATTTGAAAATCTGCTTTCTTATACAGCATTTTAGTGTTGGTATGCAAAGATGATATTTAAAAGAACTGTTCTCACACCTGAAGCAAGAGTGAATTTGTGGGTGTTGAACTGCTTTTCATAAATCATAACTTGATTTTGTGTGTAGTTTTTGTTACACTTGTATTGATTGAAAATATGAATGCAATCGACTCATATGTGAATGTCTTCCATGAGAATCCTAAATTTGGTGACAATTATATTTTTGTTCTCCTAAAACTCTTTCACTTTGACTAACAGTAATCTTTTTATACTGTCAGGTACAACTCCAGGTTATTCCCAAAGTTGAAGGAATGCTAAAAATAGTTGGAGTGAGATGGACATTATCAGGCTCCATAATTGGTTACCATAGCTTTAATTCAAATCAAATGAAAAACAGAAAAGGTAGACGAAATGTCAAGCATTCAAGCAATATCCTGAACTTCATTGTAATAAAGGTAATTGTACATTATTGTTGATTTTTTTCTTCTTAATGATAAGTAATATACTAATATATTCATATTCATCTTTTCTTTTGTAGGGTTTACCAAAGCTTGAGGGATATATACGAAAAATGCCAAATATAACCTATTCTGGAGATTTGCGGCGTCTAATTTTGGAACTTAGGAACCAGTCAGAATATTCTGTGAAGGTATGCATTGTGATGTAATAGGTTTCTGATACTGCTTCCAATGCAACTATATCTTGTGTGATGTTCTACATTTTTTCCAGTGGGTGATTGCTGTAAGCAATTCAAAACTTAACAATTTGTAGTATTGGTTTATCGAATGCTTGTTGATCCAATATGCTACACACACCAAAATGGTTATTATCTCCATGATGTATCATGTCGTTTAATGCGGAATATTTTATTTTTTCAGTTATAGAATCCATAGCGATGGTACTGTCATTTGCTATGCCATATTGGAGCATTATATTGGTTGGGCCATGGGCTTTAGAAATTATAAGTGTAATTACAAATGAAGCGATTGTCAATGAGCTGAAATTATTTTGTTAATGGAAGTTTGTTTGAGCAAGATAAAATTGAGGAAATCTTTTTCTTTCCCCCTTACTAAGAGGTGAAGACAGTGCTTACATGTAGCAGAAAATCGTGGAATGTTGAGTGTGATGCCAATAATGCAAACCACAATGAAGAGTAGGAGATTAAGGGAAAGGGGATTTGTGGATGCTAATATATGAATGCAGATCCTTGTGTGCACTGTTCAGTCGGGTGGTGACTAGAATGACAAGTCACATCTTTAATCTATCTATACTATCTATTAGAGATGTGTATGAGGCTGAGTGGCTGAAGTTTTAGGGTGAGATAACCCAACCTCTTTTGAGGGGTGAATTTAGGCCCCATTGAGTGGTGTCGATCCTCCAGTGCTTTGGTTTAGGCTCCATTTAATAATAGTATATTTGGCTAGGGATTGACAACACCAGGAATGGCTGATCCTGATATAGATTTCCAGGCATGTCTGATCCTGACATGGCCCAACCTGTTAATATAGATATGTAAGTTCGCTTTGTATCTTGATTATAATATATATCAAGAGTTGTTCATTCTAGATATTATGCAACTGTGTATCACCTTATGATTTGGTCTCAAGTATAGATCACATATGTTTTTAAGTTGACCATTCATATCTGTCATTTGCAGAACATCAAAATGAAGATTAGTCATCCAAGATTCTTGATGCCTGGAACTTTGGAGGACATGAACATAGATCTTCCAAACCATTTGGAAAGGAAATCTATTCCTCAATGCACAGATGATGTTCAACATGTTGGCGAGAAGTCCAACAATTCATTTTTGTTCCCTAATGTGAGTATGGTGCAGTCCATAAAATATTTATCTATGGTATTTTTTTGTAATATCTGTTTTCACTAGTTCACTTTCAACTTATTTTGTTTCCCTCTTTTCTCTTGTAGAACATTACAATTAAAGATGGAACGACTTTTTCATGGCCTCTTTGGTTGCATACAGGAGTTTCTGGAAAATTCTCATTATACATGTCAATTTATTACGAAGTGGAAAATTTATCAAGTGATATGAGCTATCGTACTCTGCGCATGGTTTACGATTTGGAGGTAGCTCTCTGGATGACTAATTACTGATAAAATTTGCATTGCTTCTGTTTTTCTATGTTTCCCTGTTAGCTTCTTAGACACTAAAAAAACAATACACGTTGTATAAATGTTTAATATTGTTCATCACTTTAATTGGGGTCATGGGCCTAGCTGCCTAGATGCGCTTAGGCATGCCTAGGTAGCATTTAATTACACGTGTTTTTAGCCCCGGCCGCGCTTAATTGCGCATGCATCATTAACGTTAATGATCTAATTATTCATGCTTTACTTATTTTCTATAGGTGATTTTGAGATGAGAATATTATATTTACATGATTATCATAATTCAAGAGTCACATATTTATCATAATTTACAAACATATCTTTTTTGGTTAAATAATTATATAATAGAGTGATATAATTATAAAAGTAACAAGTAAATTTAAGCAAACCAAATACGAAGAAGAGAGAACTCATTACATCAACAAAACATCCATAGTTTCAAAGCCACCAATCAACAAACAAAACTATCGTGCAGAAAATGTCCAAACTTCCAAACCAACAAAGCAAATGAACAAAATCCGCAATGTCATATTAATAGTGAATGCATCAGCTTTATTGATCACTATCCAAACATTTAGATTAGTTATTAATGTTTTTGTTGTTTTGATTAAATCCAGCTATTCATTTGTTTCAATCTCAACCGTTCATAATAAATTTGTCAAGTCTGTTAAGTATATACTGACTTGTTTATAATGCCTAGGCAGGCCGCAGGCCAGGCAACGCCTAGGCGTGTATATAAGCCTAGGTGCTCGCCTAATGAACAGGCTAATTAGGTGGATAGGCGCCTAGGCCATTTTGTGGGTTTCCTAACTGCCTAGGAGTCAGCCCAGACAACTATGATTGCAATTGACTGAGTTTGGATTCTGAGCCTGAGGTTTCGGGAGTGGATTATTCCTTCTACCTCATGCAGTGTTCGATACCCTAGGCATTAGTTCCTATCAACATTACTTCCTCATTTTCACATGAACTTCAGATTACCTTGGAGTGATGGACTTCATCTTTTCTGCATTGGTCCTATCTTTAATGTGTATATCATCTAATTTGCAGGTATTGCCTTCGCTAGATGTATCAGTCCAAATCACGCCTTGTCCATCAAGGTTGCAAGAGTTTCTTGTGCGAATGGATATTGCAAACATGACTCCTTCAAAGAGTTTCTGGCTACATCAGTTGTCTTCTGTTGGCTATCGATGGGAGATCTCATCATTGTTGCCATCAGTTTCTGTCTGTCCCTCACAAGTGTTACTCGCTGGTCAAGCAGTTTCTTGCATTTTCAATCTGAAGGTTCAAACCACTAACTTTGCAAATTTCTATTGTATTTTGCTTCCATCAGACCCTCTGTAACAATAAACGAAGCATATTCATTTGAAATTACTGTTCATCATCACTGCTTCTGGTATACAAGTTAAGAAGGTTAAACAGGTGATTGTGTTATGGTATGACTCCCACTAGACTCGTAGACTTTATACTTGGGGACTGAAATTGGAAGCTTGTTATCTCAGGTTTTAAGAAACAATTGTGGTAGGGTTTTGCTCTGAGGCTCATTTCTTTTATTTTTCTTTTCAGGAATCTGAAAAATGGCCCAGTTGCGAAAATAATTTTATTATGTCCCGCCCATTCCAAGGAACTGATGTGAGACTTAGTTATGAGAAGGATGAACCCTTGCTTGATATATCAAGCTCACCTTTAGCAGACTTCCATGATCAAGAAAGATTGCTCCAGGGAAATTCTCAGGTCAGCATATACTTGTTCAACGCATCTGGTAAATTTACCTCGTTACTGGATTAATGTGAAATTCACTAAATCGTAGTGTTCCATTTACAAACCTTGGCCTCTGATATTAGTATATATGTTTACGAGAGTAAATTCTGGGATCATAACTATATTCCTGGTTGATTTAACCCAATATGGGAGCAGCGGGATAATCATGATAGCATTATAGGTCAATTAGCTTCAAGGCATATCCTGTTGCCTCTCAAATTAGTTTGTGTTGCTACACAGCTGCCCTACACTATTGTGGGAATTCCTTCATCTTATTGAAACATGGCATGCTTTGTTGCAGTACACTGGGGGCTTTCTGGGTTTGATAATGATATATTTATAACCTTATTTAAAACCGCTGATGCCCCATGATGTGGTGACCATAAAGTGAAGTTGGGGAAGATATATCTTATACCTCTTTCCTGCATTTGTACATCCGATCCAAATTTCTTTCATATTCAATGTTGGAATCCAGTTGGATAATACTTTACTGTTAGATGGTCTATCATCAAGGTGATACGATTAATTTATGACATGAGGGTGTTGGGGGCACCATCAGAAAATTTGTATCCATCATCATGCATATTTTCCAAAACCGTATTCTATATAAGACAGACATGCCTTGTTGGTAGAGAAGGAAGGGTTAGGATTTGGCGATTGGGTTATTTGTTTGAGAGGTAGGATGGTCATTCCACTATGTTGGGTTAATTTAACCCAACCGCCATGTTATTAACAGTAACAGTAGGGGCTTTTTAGGATTTAAGGAAAAAAGTTAGTGGGTTTTCTGGGTATACTGATATTTGAGGGGTCCTTTTGAATATTGGTCACTTTTCACGGGGGGTGGATGTATTTTACCCTAAATGGAAGACTTGGGATAACAAATAGAGACTAATGTATTGACATATTCTGATGCTGAATTGCGGAGATCGGATACTTGTTTATGTTCTTTGTCTGTTTAGCATATGGATCCATAGGCTTGATAAAAGAGAGGCTACATTTTATCTTCAAGCACCATGGGACATATCTTCTGAAATTCAACCAAATTTTGTTTTGGTTCTGTTCTTAATTCAAAATGTTCATGACATGCAATTAGCCTTGGTGCAAATGAGAAGGTCATTAGAACAGTCTCCACTATGTCATTGCATGTGTTTGATAGTGTTATCTTCTCTTCATATAAAATCTGTAATTTTAAGTTGATTTTGTTTATTTTCCTTCCAGAAAAAAGTGTGATATCCTGAGCGCCAACAGAAATTGTTTAAATTTGGCATTTCCCATCTGCATAATTTGATTGAATTTTCTGTATATGTGGAGCAGGGATGTGCAGCTACTGTTGACTTCATCTTGATCTCACGACTGCATGGGAATAGTTGTGCCCCTGACTCAGAGGATTGCCCATTGGTTTACTCTCACCATGCCTGTCATTGCAGGTGAGAGATGAAATTTGGTGTATTATTATGATGGAAAGTTTATGCATTCTGGTTAGAGTACTTTTCTTTTTCCCCTATCATGGACTGATGTTCTTGTCTTTCTTCCAGCATCTCAAACGATAGCCAGATACGCTGGCAAATGGACGGTCCCCAGACTGTAATCCATGACTTCTCTGTATCTTTCTGTGAAACCAGACTCCGCATGAAAATAAAAAATTGCTCTGATGATACCGCTTCCATCAGGATCTCCACTTTTGATGTCATGCTTGATACAGCTCAATCAACTGATGGGTCTCTTGGAAGCCAAGCCGGTTGGCATGATATATCTTTGACAACAGATATAAAGACCATCTCTGATGCAACCAGCAAGCCATCAGCATCTGAATGTGTCACTTCTTTTGTGTGGTCTGCATCAAGTGCCACAAGGTTGGAATTAGGGCCAATGTCTACGGTTGAGATCCCCCTCCAGGTTTGTGTGTTCTCACCCGGGACGTATGATCTGTCAAGTTATGAATTGCATTGGACTCCAAAACTTTCTGGTGATAACGTCTCATCATTTGAGAAGAAGGTGAAGGGATTGTCACCGGGTATGAGCCCGGGGCATCCGTTTTATCTTACTGTATTGCAGTCTTCATGATTATGGATACACATTTCTCCTATGAGCCAATCATCATAAACTGTATCATCTCATGTACAGCAATCATTGGGTGATGATTGGCAATGTCATGGAAGGATAATTACATTCAAAAGAGAGGGATTTTTGTCACCCATAATACAGAATAGTTTAGGCTGCGATCTTTTGTATTCATTATTGATATTCTCTTCTCGTTGCTTCTACCAAAAGCTTGTAATATTATTTCTCAATTGAATTTGGTTGCAATTCAGAGACTGGTAAGTGTCCGAGGGCCACAAAATGTTTGTCATCTCCTGCCTGACTTTGGTAGTGTTCTTCCTTCAATCAGTCCTACATGGGTCATGATGTATGCGTATTGACAAGGATGTAATAGCCATGCCATTTTGAAGGACGCCTGCTGAACTGAATGTTGGAATGCGTTGCATCCAACGCTTTTATTTAATTAACAATGAGAGAGTAAAAAATAATTCAAGATATTGATGTCTATTATATTAGCATTTTCTAGTTAATCCATGGATTTTTAAGTTTTATGTTATTCAATCGAGACAGTAGTTTGTTGGAAAAAAAAATCAAGCATTATATAATAGACTCTTGAACTGAGACGTAAAAGACATGCGTTCGACTTCATGGTTGATTTATGAAGGCTTGTATAAGTAGGGGATTTACGAGGACTTAAACAGAGAGAGATTGTAAATTCTCATCCAAATAGGTAGGATTATCACTGTATCTTTTTTACTCTCTTCAGAGCATTTCCAATGGATATGTTAATTAACTAAGATGTTAGAATGCCATGTCAACACTTTATCACTCAACTAAATACTCATTTACTACATCTTTATTTAGTTGGTTGTTATTCCAATGGACTAGCTAAATAACTAGTCAAAATAATAGTGGGCCCACCTCTCCACCCACTCAAACCTCTCCACCCACACAAAATAATATTTTTTTAAATATTTTAAATGGTAGGGCCCACATTTGGATGGCTAAAGCACTAGTCAAATTTAATACTTCCCTTAACATATGACAGGTGGGGCCCACATTTAACATGCCCTTAACACTTCCACTGGAGCACTATTTTTACATGTTTTTTAAAAATCTGACACTAACTAATGAGTTAACATATCCATTGAAGATGCTCTCAGACAAGTAAATGCTACACAAATATATATTTTATCTTAATGCTAAACAAATATATATTGTAATATTACTCGCTAACCCCGAAGCGTCACCATTATTATTAATGCTTGATGATCCACCGAGCCGCTTTGCAACAAAACACAGCGTACGAGATATCAAACCATATCTTCCCACATCCTGCGCAGTTCAATATTCACAGTGGCCGCCCATCTATGAAGTACACGTGTACGGAGGATGAACAATCTTCTGCCCTTGCGAATAATTTCAAAAGAGCAGAAGAGGGGGCATCTGTAGAGGGAAAATCATGTGTTCATTCTGAACTTGACACATATTCATCTAAAATGGGTTGACAGATTATTTGATCCGACTGGAACCCAATAACTGAAACTGCTCACCAATCTGATTCATCGCCTAAGGAGAACGGCTGGTTCGACCTACCAAGGAGGAGGGGATGACTAGACTAGACATGGCTCTAGGAGCCTCAAGACCAGTCATATGGTCAAACCCCCCCAAGGCAAAGTCGTCGAGACCGTTCCTCGCGCAATCTTCGATGTTAGAAGATATTCGCCAAATCCGACGGATAGTTGCGCGAGAAATATTATTGTCATCTCGGCCATAAAAAAAGGGACAATTGCGAAAGAAAGGAGGTATGCCAACACACGCTTGTTCACTCATTCTCAATCCGGGAGTCATTTCTAAATTGATTTTAACTTTATCATTGACTTGAGTGTCAGAGTCCCCTTCATGGGCAGATCTACATGCAGACTCGGCCGGGCTATAGCCCCCCCCCCCCCCAAAAAAAAAATTTAAAATTTTGTCTCCTCTAATGGCTGTCTTTTCTTTTCTTTTCTTTTTTTTATTGGGTTTAATTTCCGTTGCTGTTTCTGGATTTAAATTATCTTGTTATATCTATAATGGGGTGGAAATTTTCAATCCTTCGGTGGGTTGGTAAATAATGCAGTGAAAAACTAGAACAAAGATCTAACCAGCATTGAGATCATTCAACAAACCACAATTCTCAAAAAAGAAATAAAGCTAAAAATATATTAATAAAAATTGCCAACCCTAAATTACAAACCTCCATTTTATACTAAAAAATTACCACAAATAGTAAAAACGAAAATTTGTTATAACTAACTCTAGAGGATCCTAGAAGATCTTCGGATTTGATTTCAGTCAAATCACAGTTATTATAAATGAGATACTCAGAATCTAAAAAGTTACTCAAAATAGCAAAAATGTCATTTTGAGGGCTGAAAAATAGAAAAAATGAAAAAATAAGCGCGCGTTGTGGCGTAACAACAACTTTTGAAGATCTCCTCGATATTTACATCCAGTAAAAATTTCAGGCGATTCCAAGTTCGGGCGCCATTTATTTCTACTAACCGGTTTTTCTGTAAATATTTGAAAATCTCAAAATGGATCCTTTCATCGCTCCGTGAACCCGTCGGCCACCCATTCTGCATTAGTAAAGTTTTGATTTTTTTTTTCAATTATTGCTAATTTGAACATTTTTTAGGGATTCTTTAATCCTCAGGTCCTTTACAAAATTTTCACTTGTTTTTTCTTTTCTTCTTCTTTATTCCCAAATTAATTTTTTGTATCTCTTTTGTTTATTATGATGTCTGGATAAATTGATTCATCTTGTATTGACTATTCATGTTTCTACATCAACTACTAAATGAGTTTTTTCAGTTATGGAGCTTATCAAAACAGTACTTTACACGAAGATGGATGATGATTTTCTTGCGGGTTCTATAAATGACTACATTGAAAAAAAATTTGTTAAAAATATTGACTTAGATTTGATAATAGATGATTTTTGTTTTCTAAATGATAAAAAAAAAAAACTTGATGTTTTGTTTGTTTTTGAGTTTTTACTTATCTACATGTTTATTATAAATGACTTATGAACTCATTTAGCTTATATTAAATTTAAATTGTTTGAATTCGTGTTGGTCCCTCTCATATAAAATCCTGATTCTGCCCTGGTCCCCTTGACCGGCACAACACAGATGTCCAGGACTCTTTATTAGGTGCAGATTCGGCTACAAGAGCATTCAGATCCTCACTTGAAATTGGAGCTCCAGCGACCTATTATTTGTTGGAGGAAATCACCACCCTCATCAGTTTCAAAAGATGAGTTTATTACAAGGAGGCCAGCAGGCATAGTAGCCCAATCAGAGAGAGAGAAATGTTGATTGGGTCAAACGTCTGGGATGACGTTGACTTTGATAAGCCCAGTCATCATGGGAGGGCGCCCTTGTTTGGGCGTACAATTACGATTAGATTTTTTTATTATTAAAGAAATAGCGAAAAAGTAAACGTAGTAGAATCAATTTCTCGAGTCTTCATGTCACTACAATAACAAAACTTATTTTAAATTGAAGTTGGCATATGTGAATTGGAATTTTGAAACATTAGCGCCAGGGAAGGTTCCCCTGGCTCCACTTGAGATATTGATTTTTTAAAAATTTAATAGGTAGGTCGTTTTCTTTCCTACTATGGGATAGAGGAGATGAAGCAGCCGAAGAGAGACCCTTCATTTTCAAGGAAAGAAAAACAGGGAAGGGGTCTCTCCAAAGCCGCGTTCAACATTTCCATCCCCTCTCTTTTACTAATCTCTTCCTTATCTCTTCTTCTTCTTCTTCTTCTATTTATTTATTCATTCGATCGATCGATCTATCTGTGGTCATATCAATTATAGGATAATCATAAAATCAGATCAAGAATTCAAGATCCATCAAAAACAGAAGAAGAGAAAATGAACGATCTGTTCTCTTCGTCCTTCTCCAGATTCAGGTCCGGCAGCGGGCGTGAAGGAGACCTGGAGATGGGCGCCGGCGGAGTACAAGGAGCGGCATCGGGGGCGAACCTGGACAGGTTCTTCGAGGACGTGGAGGGGATCAAGGACGAGCTGAAGGAGGTGGAGAGGATCCAGAAGACCCTCCACGACTCCAACGAGAGGTCCAAGACCCTCCACAACGCGTCCGAGGTCAAGTCCCTCCGCTCCCGCATGGACGCCGACGTCGCCCTCGCCCTCAAGAAGGCCAAGCTCATCAAGTTCCGCCTCGAGGCCCTCGACCGCGCCAACGCCGCCAATCGAAGCCTCCCCGGCTGCGGCCCGGGGAGCTCCACCGACCGGACGCGCACGTCGGTCGTGGCGGGGCTGCGTAGGAAGCTCAAGGACTCGATGGAGGCGTTCGCGGGACTGAGGGAGAGGGTTGGGGCGGAGTACAGGGAGACGGTGGGGAGGAGGTACTACACGGTGACGGGGGAGGCGGCGGACGAGGAGACTTTGGAGAAGCTGACGGCGTCGGGGGAGGGGGAGAGGCTGTTGGAGAGGGCGATCGCGCAGCAGGGGAGGGGGGAGGTGATGGAGGTGGTGTTGGAGATCAAGGAGAGGCACGGGGCGGCGCAGGAGCTGGAGAAGTCGCTGAGGGAGCTGCAGCAGGTGTTCATGGACATGGCCGTGCTCGTGGAGGCGCAGGGGGAGCAGATCAACAACATCGAGAGCCACGTCAACAGAGCAAGTTCATACGTCAGGACTGGCGCGGACCACCTCGTCGTCGCCAGGAAGCACCAGAAGAACACTAGGAAGTGGACCTGCATAGCCATCATCATTCTTTTGATCATCCTCCTCATCATCATATTACCTATCGTACTCAAGAAGTGATCGTCATCTTCTTACTATCTATGTGATATGTGATGATATATGATTTGATAGATGTGTTTCCTTATTTCAGTGGAGGAATATCACAATTCCATTGGTGGACTTGGAATATAAATACCAGCTTATTCTCTTCTTATTCTGCATAGCTATACCCCCTTATTCCGCCTACCCAAACACTTATTTTACCTATTCCACCCCTATTCCACCCTAATTCCACTACCCAAACGGCCCCTCAGAGTCTAGTCTAGTTACAAATATATATTTGTCAGTCTGTAGTGTACTGTTTGGTTTTTATCATCGGTTTTGGTTTTATCCCCTCCCTGCTTCTTTGTTGTTTTTTCATTATTTTTATATTTACAGGATTGTAGATTGGTGGTTGTGCTTTATTATTCCCCTGTTTCTTATCCTTCTTCTGTCTCCCTCTGTCTTGTATACCATACACATCGAATTCAATTTTATATAGTAGGACTAGTCTACTATGCATGTATCATGTATGCATTCGAAAGTTGAAATGAAAAGAAGAATGCCGTTTCCCTTCCCTTCTTTCAAGTGTAGATTTTTTGGATGGATATGGGTGGGGTTTAAAAGCTCTAAATGGATGCACATGTTAACAAAGTGATTTATAGCTCTTTAGGTGACCCCATTGAGTCGAAGGATCATATTGTTAGGTTTGGGCATGTGTCGTCCCCATGTTTATCAATGTCAATTTGGCCATCAGAGTTAGCCCGACATGCAAGGCGAACTATGTTAGTCATCAGCCCACATTTTGAAACTCCAGGACACACAAGTTCGGAGGATGTATAGATGAGGTGAAGCAAATGTTTTCAATGATGCTCCCCTCCCCCTTGTAAATGTTCTCACTATATAAATATAAGTTATAAATATTTGCCCCCGCATCCAGGCTCTGAAACACAGCATGCAGCACTCAAACAACTTGCAAAATGACAGATGATCTCTCATTGAAAGCCCTAGCCTCGGTTATTAAACATTTAAATAAACATGATGAAAAACAAACTATAACATAACAACAAAACAATCATTAGAGTGAAAAAAAAATTACTCCAACTCTACTCATTACCCCGAGAAAACAAAATCACAATTTTCCAATCCTCTTTCAGAACGCTCATATCTTCACATAAGAGTTATTGTACAAAGGTGATGACAGATGAAAAACCACAACTACGACACCCAACTGATGCCCTCTATATGTCCATCCACTCAGGGAAAAGAGATACAAGGTGTAGAAGGGAACAAAACCAGCAAGTAAACACACACAGAAATTGAAAGAATACCTTCCACAACCCTATTCCATTGTAACAAGTGGAAGTATCTAAACAAAGTAAACCAAATCACTTAATCATCCCTCAAGTCAGCCCGATATGACAAATATTCACAAAGGTTGCCTTCACGGGGGGAAAAAAAACAACGGGGGCAGACTCCATGTGTTCGCTAATCAGATGGCCAGCGAAACTCTCCAGCAAATTCTGAGTTGGGTGAGTAATACATCAACTGGTTGTTTCTACCCAGGGTTGCCTGCTCTCCAGTAAGAACAGAAAAAATAGATTGCAATACAATGGTTGCAATTGACACTGGCCCACATCTGTTTCCACGTACCTATGATCTACAACAGATTATCAACGGGACTTCCCATATCTAAGATTCCAAAGCATAATCCATTCTTGAGGTGAAATACTGCAACCAATAAAAGATGGAACCTCAAGCCAACAGGATGTTTGGAAAAAAAAATGTGTCAATAAAAGATCTTTTATATCCAGGCAAGCGAACCCCGATCATTCACAACTTGTGGCCGGCCTCTCGTTGGGGTTGGAGGTCTGTTGGCATTGAGCTCCTGATTCCAGCATCAAGCAACGTATCGATCATTCCCAAGATAATTGAAAATAAAGTCTTATGATAAAACACACTGCAGGAGGTACACCATAAGTGAACAACAAAATAACTACAGGAAAGGGCCAAGTACCTGCATCCATGTATCTTCAATGTGACGCTCTGGTGATGTTTCAGGTGATGATATGGCTGGTGGTAGAGGATGGATAAGTTTCGGAACAACCACCAAGTCCCTTCCAAGAACTAAGATTGCTCCAGCATTATTTGCAGTACCTAAGATATAGAAACTAGGGTTTAACACTACTATAAAATTCCAAAATCAATTAAGATTTCAGAAGGCACGTGGTTACCGCAATAATTGGTAGCAGAGAAAAGAGTGATCAGATGTCCCTGGGCAAATCGTTCAAAACCATCCATTACACATTCATGTGCCCGTACAATCAACTGCAAGTCATTGTTATTGCAGAACTCCATTACCCGATCAGGCTGCAGGAAAGGAGAACATCCAGATTAATGATGCTTAATATAGTGAAAAGCTTAAACACTTACTGACTTCTAGTATATAAAAGCACGTAATGATTTAAACTCAGAAAAAAAAAAGTGGCTTGAATGTGGCATCAGCAAACACTAACCCCGAAAGTAACCAGACCAGGGCCTCTAGCATTGGGTCTCAATCCCTCAACACTATCATTCTCCGTGGGATCAGACCTACAATAAGGGGATACAGTAATGGTATGGGTAAGAGGAAAAGATAGAATATAAAAAATAAACAATCACAATATCAAGCAGTGCACTTACCATAACAAATCCATAAGTACGACTGAACCTGCTTCCATCGTAATTGGACGCTGCAGGTTCTCGATCTGTTCTACATGATTTATAGATCGACCAATGCCACCATGCATGCAGATAATTTTCTTTTCAATTAGGGCCGCCAAAGGAAGCCAATTAAACAATCGATTTATGCGATGCCAAACCCATATTCCATCTCGCTCCCCCTATTTTCAAATAAAATAAACTGCTGATTGCAACAAATTATATGGTGAAAACAAAAGTAAATTGAGAAGACAAATATATGTTACATACCATGCGTTCAATGCACTCTATCCGGAAGCCAAATAAAGCATTGATATCTGCTGCCTCATGATTTCCACGAATTAAATGCACATTGTGTGGATACTCAGCCTGGAAAATGCAAAGGTAGAATCTCCAATCCAGAATTAATGATGGAACCATGGAGAACAAAATTAGGCATGCATGTCCAGAATAATACCTTTAGTGCAAGAAGAAGGGTAATAGTTTCTAAACTATGCTGGCCTCGGTCAACATAATCTCCTAAGAAAAGATAGTCGATATATCTGGAAACAACATAAAAGAAATCAATAGAAGTTGGGTACAGTCATGCAGAAGATGCATATTGCTATACAAACCAGTGATGAACAGGAAAATCTGAATCCCTATAATACCGAAAATGTCAAAGCAGAGTAAATTTATTTTCCACCTTTAATACACATTGTGAAAACATGTAGCCATACAACTTAGTGTAAATGCACGTGCCATGGAGATTATTCAAAAGTCCCTAATGCCACCAGAAAATGTATAAATGATCATAATAAAGAAGATACACTGATACATACACTTCTTTTTATATTGTTTAGGAAATAAATGGCATATACAGTCTCTGTGGCAGGGGTACCTCGTGTGCCACGGCACAATGATTGGCAGTGTGAGATTTATTTTATGAAATAAAAAAAAGGAAAATTGTACAAATGTTGCAATGATAGAAAATCCAGGAAAACGAGAAAAATGATATGGCCTTCATTCGCAAATAATAGATCTTAACTAAAAACGGAATGGAACCAATAGAGTAATGTTTAAATGTCTAAAATCAACATGCTGTAAAATATGTGAAAATATATCATGACATACATGGAAGACTTGGCAGAAAGCTCTGAAACGGCATATGCAGATGCATATAAGATGTGATGAAATTTGACTACATATTATTTTATATATAAAACAAGGGAGATGGTAAAGTTCATCCAATAAACTTGATGCATGGAACTGATTCATCAAAGTGGCACCTGTGAAACTGAGTGGTGAATGGAGGACCCATTTAATATGGGGTTATGTTTTTTAATAGGTCAAATCAAGCCTTTCCTTGACTAAGAAATGAACAGAGGGAAATTATTCCAAATTCCACATTAGAATTTCAGATAAGTGATCCCGATGACTAAACAATTAAGAATTGCGATGATCAAAGAGAATGATGCACATAATACTAAAATCTGAAGCAAATGCCCAATGTATCCCAAGACTCAACTATGCAATGCAAGGAGAATAGGGAAAAAAGACACTCACGATATGTCTCCGGCGGTGGATGGAGACCCATACTCATCAAACAAACGCATGAGATCACCAAACTGACCATGCAAGTCACCGAAAATCTTAACAGGAGCCTTAATCTGCAGAACACTTGGTTCACTTGAAAATATGCGTTCTGTACTGTCACATAGGTCTGCAATCTCATTGCAATCCAAGAAAAATTGTCTGCGAACAGGGGGTTTCCAGCCACGAGGCTTCAAAAGATGTGCTATGACCTGAATCAAAATATTATAAATATGAAACATGAGAAGACAATATTCTAAAAAATTAAGTAATATGCTAAAAATATATGGTTGCTGAAAGAATAAAAGGTTCATCCAGGGAATCATAAGGTCATATCTACGCTCCTTGCATGAAAAGAAAATGGAATTTGTGTGAAATGCAAGGTGACATAGGTGCAAATAGATTAGAATCAAAATGTGACATCTCCCATAATCGAGCATCATTATCTGTTCTGTATGTCCAGAACTACATTTTTTCCCATACAGCCTCCCTTACAAGTTATTAAGTTTTCAATGAAGACATAATATAATGGCCAAAAATTTGATTTAGCATGTAACGTGCATTTGTTTTCACCACTACAATGAATTTGTATCTACCTTTTTAGGCACACTACTGATAGACATTTGTCGATCCAATAGCTTTCTAGATGCAGTTGCACTCTCCGGGGTACCATAACTGACCCGTCTGCCTTCATTTTCAAATTGATCTATAGAAAGCTGTCTAACCATACCACCCAGTGCACCCCCTGTCTCTGCAGCTACAACCACCTGCAAATGGTCATGATGCCAAAAATCAAGATCTCTTTTATTATGTCAATCAGTAAAAAGTGCAACATGCTTTGATAAAAAAAATGGTAAGAAAAACCTAGCTATAACTGAGTTGTGCTCTAGATTGAAGAAAATAATTGCACATCTCCGCATCAATAACTCTCTAGCATAATGTTTCATAAAAAAAATTAAACAATGAATGCTAGGATGTGGTCTACTGACCGCTCTGTGATGTAACCGAACTCCAGGTGGCTGGTTACTATTTGATGGCACAGGTTCTGGCACCTTAATAAGCGTAGAGATGGACTTCCCACTTGGTGTGGCTTCTGCTCCACGATCACGGTCTGGCAACTCAGCCTCTCCATTCATCTGCCGTGCCTTGGCAGCAGCTAAAGTAGCACTTATAGCCTCAGCTTCAGCTGCCGAGGCTTCAACCAAGTATTCTACGCCTTTGCTTACTCTCCTGCAGCAAGACACGTTCTAAGCAACAAAACTCATAAATCCAATAAGACGATAAATTACAAAGGAAAAAGTACTCAGCAATTTGAAGAGCATGCTCAGGTAATAAACGTAAATTAATTGGGATATAAAATGTGATGAAGCAACCATATATTTACAGAATAATACCGTTGTCCCTGAAGCATCACATTTTCAGTGCTGATATCAGTATACATATCTCCATTTACAGGTGGAGCAACAGGACTCCCCAGCACCACTGCACCATCTTGAACTTCTTCAGGAGTGTCCTGTCTTGTTCTTTCATCTCCAAATACATATCTTCCAGGTAGTCTTCCAGCCTGCAAATTAGCTGCAGCCGCTGCAGCATGAGAGGCAGCGCTTGTTGTCTCAGCAGCAGCAAGATCTTCAGCAACAAGAAGGTCATCTAACAGTACCCCTGTAGCACAAAAACAAAAACATCAGTTAGATGCAGAAACTTCCACCATATCATGCTAACAGAAATGACGAGTTGCCCATTTGCCCCATCACATCTTCGACCACTTTCATCATGCAACCATTTTCTATTGGCATATCCTTTAAAAATCTTCTTTAAACTTGTTTTTAGGAAAGGTACACCTGTACTCTAATAATAACAATGGAAGGCCTAGCCCAAAAGGAGGGGCATACACTGATCAACTACTCAATCAAGACAATGCATTGTGTTCTTTGTGAAAGCGTTGAGGAAACAATAAATCATCTCTTTTTAGTGTTCAAATTTGGGAGAGGGTGGTTTGGCACTAGTGTCCCATTGTTCTTTTAGGGACCTCGATGACATGTGGAGATGGTTCCGGAGGAAGCGCAAGTGAAGTGATTGTAGCAACCCTACAAAATTCCAATGGCTTGTTCCCATGTGTTATGTTGGAGTATATGGCTTACACGTAATGAAAGCATTTTTCAAAACGAGGATTTACATGGAGAAGTGGAGAACAGTTGGAGGGTAATCATTTCTCCACTTAGAAGTTGAGTTACCATGCTATTATGTGTCGACACACCTTCTACCGTCATTGGTAAGTTATGGGGCAAGGATTTACATTGAGTACCGTCATTGGTAAGTCATTGGTAATGAAAGCATAATGGTTTCTCTATTTTGGAACCTTTAATTTGTGAGTTATTGTTAAATTTTCATATATTTTTTTCTGTCTTGGAGATCAATAGCCTCCGTCCTGTACAGGGGCAACTTTCATTAATAAGATTGCTCCAATCCTTTCTCTGGAAAAGAAAAAAAAATACTCAATCAAGACAATCTCATCCCCATTCAGCACAATCCTTTTATACTACTATGTCATGGATTTATCACGTTGAAAATTTAACATGAAAATGGAGATGCAGCTGTTAAACATACCTAGCAATCCATTTCACTTTCAAAAGCCATGCATACATCAATAATATTTTATTAGCACCTTTATCTTTAAAAAAAGGATTCTCAAATTGCATTATCTCTACACACTGATGCCTAGTTTCTCCATTAACTTTCTCATGTGGAACACATTCGTGATTGGATCAAGAATGGCAGGAAAACTGTTTCATGAATCTGATATATTGCTCAGATGATGTGCCCTGATCTTAACAAAAGCAGATGTTTCTTCTAAGGTGTATTATCTCATATTTCACTGACCATGAAAATAAAGCCAAAAAGACCAATCAATAATTTGCTCAGATAAGAAAGATTATCGAAAAAATGCTATACATAAATGAGTGTATAGATACGGTGATTTTGTTTAAGAGAAGTAGGGGTGATAATATCCATCTGTTTACATCTTCACACAACTATATCTTTTTCCCAATTTCTATGATGATGCATAATCCTTTACTCAAATTTAACATGTTAAAAAATGTGCATCTTGTGCCTATTTCCAACTATGCACATATCATGTTCATGAAGAACATCATATCTTAAATGATGTAAGCACGTATCAAAATGATATACTATCTGCAACCCAATACAAAATGATGAGTACTAGATGGAGAATAAAAAGTTATATAAAGCACTGATGGTAAGGCCAAAAAACAAAAAAACAAATTCAAGGCTTACCACCACGCAATCCGCCATAAATGTAGATCAAGTCACCAACGGCAGCAGCTGCATGCCTACAACGTCTTGTTAACTCAACGGAAGCATCTCCACCAGCTGCATCTGCACTATATCTGCCTGTTCTGGGAGTTGTCACGACTGACTTGGTGTCACACCAGACTCCAGCAGCAGTATCCAGCACTAGAAATGTAAACACCAAAGGACTATGATACTCGTATACAAAATCATCAATAGATCATTCATCATTCTCACCATAGTGTGTGTGTGTGTGTTTATTAGAGTCATTATATAGGCCTGTTGTTGGGCCTATTCCCGGAGGCCCGGGGGTTGGGGGGCAACGCCCCTCATGGGTATTTTGGTCATTTTCTGTTTCTAGAGTTTGTACATCTTGTAACTATATAAGGGAGCTTTCGCCCCCATTACTCAATACAATATTATTCCATTCATTTCTTCTCTCACCATACTCATTCAATGTTTCAATAATTACCAGCATACATTATAGTTCAGACTTCCACTAAAAATAGCATACAACATAGACACTGTCCCAGTAGACAGATTGGTCTGGTTTAAGTCCAAGACCAATAGTTTCCATTACAAGATTGCTCTGGTTGAAGATGATAATTACTTCTTTCCTATGTGAACTGTCATCTACTTAAATGAATGAACTGTCCGCTATTCATTACCCTTCTTGCTAATTTCAAATTTCAGTACAAGCACCCAAAGTACAGCAAACAAAGTCCATTTTTCTAAAATTTACGAACATCAGATTAATATACCTGCAATGCTTGATGAGTCCTCTACCATGCGTCCGCCACCAAGTGCCCCTCCAGATACATGGAGACGAGCATTTACAAATACCTAAATAATATAATGGAGGTAAATCACATGCTTAAATGGACAAAAAAAAATACATCTTTAAAAAATACAGATTCTGAAAAACTGTAACTCACGGCAGCATGCTGGTATCTGGGAGATGGTGAGACTCCAGGAGCAATCGCCCATTCCCAACGACCATCTCTATGCTTTGCAAGTCCATAAGCACTAGCTAGAGGCTATGAGAAGTAAATTGCAAGAAATTACATTGCAGCGGTGAATTTTGAGAAGAACAAAGCAGATGGGCAGGAAGCTAACGAAGAAGTAGAAGAGTGACTCTGAGGATTAACTCACCACACTGTTTGCATCCCTCCCTCCACACAACAGAAGAAGGCCATCAGAACGTGCACTAGCCGTTGCATACCTATTCAATAAGGTCCTAAAAAGTCAGTTCACTTCATTTGAAAAGGTGACTGATGAATAAGAGACATGATGGCACTGAGATCTTTTGTTAAAAGATAACATCCTGCCAAATATTCTAACTTCTCTGGAAAGTATGGATAAAGGATGTATGAGATCTAATGGGCTTATCGTCAATTCCATTTACCTCGCTTATAAACAAAAATACGGATGCACATGCTTATGAGCCTTTATATTTCACCATATTCTCACGTACAAAATATTGTACAAAATATTTTAACAAGATAAATAACAAATAGAGTGTGTTTCTTACCAGAATGCAACCAAAGCAAATCGATAACAATACAATCCATATTATTGCAGCGCATTTATGTGAATACAACAGTAAATATCAGCTCAGTCAATCTAATTTTCCGAAAAGAGAACTGACATGCATGGAGGTGGACCTTCCCCTTCTGGCTCCAACTTTCTCCATTCATAAGGCTTTGCAGCAGTGTCAAGAGCCCAAACATCAGCTAAAGGACGTTTTCCTGCAAGAAGATGCCTGTGTTTGTCATTTTAATAGCTAAATAAAATTTGAAAGGTAATAGATTCATTCTGGATCATGGCAATAAGGAAGTTGAAAAGAAAAAAAAGGAGCCCTACCATCATTTCCACCAATTGCTAAAAGAAACCGTTGACCCACCAACGCCATCACATGACCATAACGTGGCCCAGGGCCAGGGCCTTGAACGACAACCCTGTTCAACCAAATATAACTCTAAGATCGTTATGAATATATGAAATGCATTACACTATGTTTCTAACCTGTGCCATCGCGGTCGCAGTTGTGTTAAATCAAGAACATGAAGATCCTCCGCAGACAAACCAGCAGGACCAATCCCACCCTGTTGCAAAACAGGATAGTGGAAGGGCATGGGTGGCTTCCTTTTCCTAAATATATTCTTGAAAAGAAAAAAGAGCTTCAAGAATACCTGAATAACCACCATTGTACCAACAGCAGTTGCGACATGAGCAGCTCTAGGTGACGGGGGTTCCCCTAGTGGAGTTAGCCTGACAAGTATTATCAAAGTCTAACTTTGAGCGAAAAAAATTGCAACATTATCATCATAACTCGAATGTGATAGCCTGATAGGTAAGTAACAACTAGGGAAACAGACTATAGACCAAAGGTAAGCCTACTTCCTTGGATCAGGGACCTGTGTGATCATATGCTTCTCTCAAAAACTGGGGGAGGGGGATGTGTGGGAGACTTGGTAAGATTCTTCTTTCTTTTTTTCTTTTTCTTTTTTGAAAATTGGTAGGAACTTTTATTAATAGATAAAAGCCCCAAACAAGAGGAGACGAGGGGATCTCCAAACAAAAAAAGAAAAGAAAAATCTGATTAGGAGAAATCTCCCAATCAAGCAATACAACAGTAAGAAGAGGTTTCAGCTTTCTTAAGAAGAGGTTTCAGCTTTTGTTAACTTGTGTAAAACCCATTCTTTTGAAGCTCCATATGTTTACTACCAACATTTTTAATATATTTGTGCATTCGTAATACAGCAAAAACATAGTTACCAACTATGCTATCAACAATTCCATGGATAACATAAGCGTAAAGAACAGAAAAGAATCACACTCAAGACTTACACAGATTGGGCATTATCATAAATCAATTCCAAACACATGAACACTCACCTGGACCACTTACTGGACAACACGTCATAACAGTGGACATCTGCAGTAGCACCAGCCAAACCTGCGATTCAAGTCACATGACAACTATAAAAAAATACAGGCCGCCGTTTCAGCTACAAGAAAAGACACAGGACTACACAACTTAATCAAGCACAGCAAGTGGGCGGATGAAGAAGGCATATACAAGAAAGCACAAAGAATGGCAAAGCAAGGTTCCAATGGAAAAAGCTCATGTTGCTCCTGATCAACAAACTTCACTTTTAGAGTAAAAATCAAGAATGGATTTCAAATTGCACACCCGGACAGTCTACATGCGTGCAACACATAGTATGTAGAAGAATTTAGGGTTCTCAGTAGAAGAAGCTCCAGACAAACTTACGGATGCCAGCTCCACCAGCGGGGGAGGGAGGTGCAGCGGAGTTTCCTTCAAGGGCTGTGGCACCCCCAAAGAGGATCAACCGAGGCCCTATGTAGTTTGGGGACCCCTCCTCCCCGATGGCCGCCACCGCTGTGAGTGTATGCCCACACCTGGACCCGGGGCCGTCCTCCTTCTTCTCTATGATCGCCTTTACGACTGTGTAGGTCGGCGCCGGACGAGGCCCCACCACAACAGCCGCCGCTGCGGACATGGCAGTCGGCGTCGGCGGCGAAGGAGGCCCCGAATCATTGTCTGGCGGCTGCTGCTGCTGCTGTTGCTGGTCTAGGAGGTGACGGTCGGTTGTGTTGCTGCTGTTGTGGTGAGGGTGATGGTCCTGATCGACGACCTCCGTCGCCATGGCTGAGTCCACTTCCATCCTTTCTTTGATCAGAAAGTCTGAATTCGCGTGAAATAAAAAAAATAAAAAAAAGGCGAGAGCGATGACGAGTCAAGCTATGAAGGGGATCCGACCCTCCTCCACCCAACACCTACAACTCATACGGGGTAGGGCGGGCCCACCTCTCCCTTAATCAGATGGCCCTAATTCACGGGTAAAACTCACTCGTCAACATCGGATCGGGATTCAAAATTGGGGGTGAATTCGGTGAATCTCTCTCTGATACATACATCAAATTCGTCGAGCGAATCGCACAACACAAACACTGATGATGGATGGGGGAGACAAAAATTGAAATGAAATTATTAGTAAAAGAGAAAAAGGTGGGAGGGGTTAATCGATCTCCGGCGATGGCGATTTCTTTGTAATTTGTTTTTTTTGGGTTTCGTTTTTCCAACGAAGCGGGCCGAGGAATAATCAATCTCAGAGAAGGTAAGGGGTGCACTGTAAATTACCCACCCATCCCGTATGTCTCTCTCTCTCTCTCTCTATGTAATTATTTTTGTAAGAATTAAAAAATATAATGCTTTTTTTTAATTTAAAAAAATGTACGGAGACGAACACGGCCCGTTTTAATTAAGATGAATCGACGCCGTCTGATGGTCGAACCAACTGAACTGACGTGCTCGTCGGGTATAAAAAAGATCATCACAACATGCGATGGGACGATGACGTTGTTTTTGTGAGTTGGAGGAGCGTGGGCCCCGCGATCCATCATGTGTTGTTTCTTTGTGTCCAGAAACATCAACCAATATGGTTTGTGTATGTTTTCATATGTATGTTACATAGTATTTATTAGTGGAGAATATTTTATTCTTAAAAATGGGCCTATAACTGGGTATAGACGGTGGTCTGACCTTTAAAACCCTCAAAACCCAGGCCCCACCCATGTCCGGGTTTGACCTCTGTTACGTATGCATGTGAGTTTCTTGGGTTATTTTATTGGGAAAAATCCATACAACCCCCTGCAAACTTACTAAAATCCATTTAACCCCCTAACTTTTCTTAAAATCCAAATAACCCCATAAACAAAAATTTATGTTGACAGATGATGAATATTTTGTGAATATTCTGTTTGATTAACCCTCGATAAAAATACAGTATACAAAAAAAACTCTATAATGTGTTAAAAATGTATAAAATCATCTGTAAATGATGATTTAAATGATGATTTTACCCATCCGGATAAGGTTTAAAATCTATTCAAATGGATAAAATCATTTTTTCATATAATTTTTTACAGTTTTAATACATTGTAGGGGTTTTAAGTATATTGTGTTTTCAGTCAGGATTAACATAACAAAATATTCACAAAATATTCATTATCTTACAACAGAAATTTTATCTAGGGGTTATTTGGATTTACTAGGTATTTTTAAGGGGTTATATGGAATTTAAGAAAAATCAAGGGGTTATATGAATTTCAGCTAGTTCATAGGGGTTATTTGGATTTTTTCCTATTTTATTTCATGATGATTATTGTGGTATATATAAAATGGGCGACGAACAAAAATAGCACCATGTAAACAAATATTAACAAAAATAACATAGTACGAAGGACATTTGCAAAAAGTAGCACTCGTAAAAGATGATTGCGTTTTTTTTTTTTTAATTACACCGGAGCTTCTTTGCTTTTCCGTTTCAAAGGGATCATTTTATGTACCAAGAAGAAAGATTTTTCTTTCACAAAAAAAGATTGAATCTCCACCATTAAAATTAAAAAAATATATATCTCAATTATTAAATAAACTCTCCTTATATTTCTTCACCAAATTATATTTCTTCACCATTTCCTAAATACTTTTTCATCCCAATCAAATATACTTTAAATAAAAAAAAAATTTCAACCATTAAAATTTAATCAGAGATGTAATAAGAAGAAACAAATCTTTCATAATTTTTTCATCTCAATGAATATATTTTAAATTACTACAGCCACTTAACGTTGCAATCCGGAGGTTCTCTCTCTCTCTCTCTCAAACACACAGTTTGTCTACCTCTCCAGGTAAGGGTCACCAAAAAGCCCGTGGCACGAAAGCCCGGCCCCCCCGGCCCGGGCCCGTTCACGGGCCGGGCCTGCCCGGCCCTTTTTCAGGGAGGGCCGGGCTTGGGCCTGGTTCTGGGGCCCGGGCCCGGCCCGTAGGCCTGCCCGAGCCCGGCCCGTTCGGGCTGGCCAGTAGGCCCGCCCGCGGGCCCGACCCGTAGGCCCATGGAGGGTGATCCAATGAACTAGTAACATGTAATTTTTATTTGAATTGTGGTTGAGTTATACAAATTATTAACATTTATGTAGGTGTCAACCTAGTTAGGTACATGTAATTATTTATTTTTGTAAGTAATTAATTCATTTAATATTTTTATTTTGAAAATTTAATAGATATAAATATTTTTTTCAACATTATACTTTAAATTTTGTGTTATTTTAACATTACATGCAAATAAACAACGTAAAATAAAAAAATAAAATGTTTTGAATTTGGACACGTAGGCCCGCCCGTGGGCCCGAACCCAGGCCCGGCCCGTGAGGCCCGTTCAGGCCCGCGGGCTTGGGCCCTGTTTTTTTACCACGGGCCGGCCCGGCCCGGGCCCGTTGGCCAAGCAGGCCCGCGGGCTTGGGCCCTGTTTCAACGGCCGGGCCGGCCCGGCCCGGCCCGTTGCCGACCCCTATCTCCAGGTGGGCCTGAGGGTATTGGTTTGTTTAAAAATGGGAAGGTGCTAATGGTTGTTGTCTTGTTGATGTTGATGATGTTATGCAAGCACACAAAGGGATAATGTAATAACCTATCAGAACACCCACAAATATTTATTCAAACTAAGATATAGAAAAACATGCATGCGATATTGTCTACAACAATAAGATGGAGAGTCAGAAAAGCATATCAATTTGAAAGAAGCGAACAGAAATGCTCTATCCACAATGAAAAGGGTCCCCCCCCCCCCCCCCCCCCCCGCACAGAGTTCTAAGGCTCCCATACAGTCATTTCCTAAATACAACTATTATCTGGTATCAACTATTTTAAAAATAGTGGAACCAACCAAACTTCATCTGGATATTAGTGATTTGAGTCTTTTTTGATGATTGTGTGTATATATGGGTCCTGTTCAATGTTCATTTTGGTCAGTTGGGATGCAGGGGACATCTTTTCCTCGTGACTTCGATTCAGCACCAATGCTCTCTTCTCGACTGTGGAATTGATAGTCCATGAAGAACGATCTAGTATGATTATTGTGATGAATGATGATGTATCTATATGAGGTATACTTTACTCATTGTTTCCTTTTGTGTTTGATACTTTGAAAACAATTCTCTGTTGTTACTGGGAATCAACATGCAAATGATAATTCTAACTACATTCAGGAACAAAAAAAATTTAATTTGAGAAAGAAAGAAGTTGGGTCTATGAAACTTACTGGAGTGCAACATACATGGCTACACTGGCGGGAATGCTTTAGTTTGGAGATGCAGGTTAATGTTATTATTATTATTTGATGGCATCCTCTACATGAAAAGAATCAGAAAAAATTAAAATTCACAAAACACCATCCAATATGCTGTTAAATAGATTGTAATAGGTTGGAGACTTTGAGAGATTTACAACATAGTCTCACATTGGAAGTGGAAAAAGAATTTTCCAACCCCACTACTTTAGTGATGTCTAAAAAAGACAATGGAAAAAGTGGTCCACACACGCGTACGCGCGCCCTTCAAGCACTATATAAACATGTCCATATATAAACATATCCATTGAACAGATTAATCATCAGAAAATCAGTTTAACAAACTCTTTTGAATAGGGGCAATTATCACTTTAAAAACAACGATCTTCGCATCTCAAACTCCAATCCTCTTCCTTGTTCCCTAGTTTTAATCATTCATATGCTTCACTAGAAGCCACTTTAGCAAATCAACTTATAGACCCTGCATTTCTGTTCCCTTTTACAAGTACTATATGTCTTAAACTGAACATCAGCAGGTCTGAGACTAAATTGCATTATCTCCAGGTTCATGACCAGCTCATTCCATGGAACCAATGCAAAAAGACTATCATAGCACATCAAAATCAAGATAAAAACAGATTAATGAAATCTTCATTGTACACTTTGAAATGTAAATAGTGAAGGATCTATAAAAGAGAAATTCTTATTAAGAAGCAATACTACTACACATGCAGGGAAAAAAAAAGAAGCTATAAACCCACAGTTTCCCACGTCCTACTACAATGTCTGCTTGGGTCAGATAAGAAAGTTTTACAAGCTGAGAACACACACTCCCCACAGACCTCTCCATTTCCCTCCTGTTCCCTACAAATCAGAAAATACGGCACCCTCTGAATCCTGGCATCCAATATCGCAAACATGCAAGTTAATCCCCTTGCAAACAAGCGCGTATACTAGAAAAAAATGAAGTCATATACATCCGTTGCATCCATTCATTTGATCCATCTCTCTCAGCATGGATGCTATGCTGCACGGGTGTCTCATTCAGATTCAGTGGCCGATTAGGCAGAACGTGTGGCTAGCCTCTCTCCAGCGGGGTTCAGTCGCAGGGGCCTCCCTTCAAGCTCCTACTCATTCACAGAAACAACATGAGATTTGTAACGAAGACTGACATCCAACACCAAAGAAACAGAAAGGAATTCATTCACTCACCACCCCATTCATGGCTTCCATCGCAGACTGGGCATCCTCAGCGGTTTCAAAGGAGACGAACCCATATCCCCTAGATCTGCCAGAGTCTCTCTCAAAGAGGACCTTGGCTCCAAGCAGCCCCCGCTGAGCCGCGAAGGCGTCCTTGAGCGCCTGGGAGTTGACGCCCCACCCGAGGTTCCCTGCGTACACCTTGTGGGGGCTGTCCACGAATCCCCTGTACCCTCCTCCTCGGGTTCTCGGACCCACCACTTCCTTCTCCCCGCCTTTTGGTACCTCCGGGAAGTTCACCCTCACCGTCCGCCCGCCGACTTGCTGCGACATAAACACATTGATATGACAGATGCACACTCAGGCAGGTTTTGATGGATTGCTTGTGATGACTTACAGAGCCGTCGAACATGCGGATTGCCTCCTGGGCCTCCTGGACACTGCCCATCACGACAAATGCGAAGCCACGGCTCCGGTCAGTCATTCTGTCATAGATTACCTGCCAATCAACATAAGAAGATTGAGGGCAATTGGGATCATTGGGCAAACCTAACAGAATCTATGAAAACAGACCTCGACGGTGTCGACTTGGCCGGCCTCACGGAAGATGTCGGAGAGCTGGGATGCTGTCATGGAGTAAGGGAGGTTCCCCACGTATAGCCTCCCAATTCTCTCTGTTGCTGATGTTGGCGATGCTGATGGTGGTGGTTGTTCTGTTGGCTCCTCCTCCTCCTCTGAGCCTTCTGGTTGAGACCCATCTTCGGCATCGGAGCTTTCGGACAATGCTTCGGCGGCAGATGCGGAGGCGTTGTGGCGGTGGTGGTGGCGAGAGTATGATGGGTGGAAGAAGAGGGAGGGGAGATGGAGAGAGGGCGGTGGTGGTGGTGGTGCTACTAGTTTGAGTGAGAAAGTCGGCGGTCTCTTCTTTGGCTGCTCTGCAATAGAAGCTACGAAACCATCTTTGTTACTGTTACCGCTGACGCGGACGATTTTGTGGTGGTGGTGGTGGATGCGAGCGGATGTCAACTGAATGACTGCCATTTTGTTTGATCAATTCGTGTATTGCGCGAAGTGAACAGTTGAGTTTGCTTGTACTATAGGAGTTCCTCTTCACTTTGAACAATTTCACAGGGTTTCCAGATTTTCTATTGAAGAAAATGGAGGGGGGAAGAACTAGGAAGTCTCTATCTCCAGCGCCTATTAACGGATAAGGCCTTTTTTTTTCACTTGCTTAATCCATTCAGTCGGGCAAATCTTTTCATGGACTCATTCGACTCGCACACCTGAACCCACTCGGTTTGGTTAGATGGGAGGATGTTGTTGTTATAAGACCATGTGATTCTCCAACGGTCAGGCTCAGAAATTGTTTCAGGTGATCTACTACAGTGAATAGTCAAAACAACATCAACAATGGCATTTGAGATAATCATGTAATAAATTATTGCATTGCAAGAAAAAATAGTACAAACAATGACCCCCATAATTAGACTGTTAAAGGAAGTAATACAGCTTTTAGTGAAGGGCTTTCTGACCCTGCCTTGATGGCTCCTCAATTGACAGCAAGCTTCTGGAACACCCTCGCAACAGGCATCCCATCCCCACCGTCGTTCCCAACCCTCCACGACCGGTCCTTCTTCCTCTGTGGTTTCTTGTGATGCTTATGCGTTCCAGCAGCAGCAGCCACTGCCACTTTCTTCTTCTTGGCACCAGAGGAACCATAAGTTGCAGACATTTCAAATGACACAAGGTCATCAAGGATGTGCTTTAGGCCAGGTTTTGTGGCACCATCATCATCATCTGCATGACCACCCGGCTCACTTTCATCCGAATCACTTCTAGCACTCGCTTCTTCTGTCTCCTCTTCCTTTTCTTCCTCATGTATTCCAGGAGGCATTTCAAAGTGGGGTAGCTTCCCATCTATGTAATCCTTCAGTATCTTCCTGGCAGCCCTCGTCTCATCCGGCAGTCCACTAGACCCAACATACCCAAGGGAGGCGCAGTATGTCCGCAGCAGCTCCACGGCCAGAGGTGGCCTTGACTGCAACTCATAGGGCTTGGGCTTGGGCTTGGCTAGGGAGATTTTATAGATGCCTTCTAAAGCATGCCTAGGGACACGGTTGCACACAACCTGCACGGCCTCCCCGTGTTCGGTCATCCTGTCTATGGGCAGCACTCCTGACGCAATCATCTCATACCGGGAGCTAGAGAAGGATGGGAAGACCAGGCCAGGGCAATCACAGAGGGTGAGTTCCTCTGATATGATCAGTGTCTGGAAGTGCTTTGTCTTTCCTGGTGTGGATGTGACCCCCGTCCGTTTCTCACCCACCAATGCATTGATTGTCGAGTCTTCCCCACATTTGGGTAACCCACAAACCCAACCACGACGTGCTTAGATGCTGGATTACGAGAAACAGTTGACTCTTGGGTTTGAAGAGAAGCCCTACTGGACAAGACTATTTCTTCTGCTTCACTCTGCAAGCGTGCTAAAAGCTCTTCCCTGCCATAATTTTTGTATCTATGACGGAAGGTGCAGAGCCGTTCTGCTCTTCCCATGCGCCATTCAATCTTTTTCCCTCCAGAGCAGCAGTTGCGGCTTTCGCAGACCAAAACAGATAAAGTATCCCATGGAAATGCAAGTACTCTGCCCATCTCTGTCTGCATGAGGTTGGAGAAATTAGTCTTCCATGGAAAAATGATAGATAAAAAGAAAAGAAAAATGGGCTGCAATTACAACCTGACACTAAATGGCAAAAGATCTGCTTTGTTGACAAGCAGCAGCGTTCTCTTGTGCTCATGGATCTCCCTTGCATATGCCTATCAACAAAAAAAAGCCGCTCCATAATATGGAAAATTTAAACAGCCTGAATAATTAAAGGAATAAACATATTTGAGGTTTCTGATATCTGCTATTTAGATATCAAACTTTACGATGTTTGGTAAATATATACAATTGCCAAAAAAAGAGGCAGTGTTCATTACTAATACCAGGGACCAACTTCAGCACTTGAAAGGCTTCACAAAACCATAACCCTATCTACAGATACTACGAGAGTGCCCTTTTGTGGCTTTTAGAACATAAATAAGATAAAGCATAGCAACACTAAGCGAGAGCTACCCGGAGGAAAGGAGGAGGGGTACTTCTAGATGGTTTCCACTTCTCAAGCTATTCTCACCAACTTGCCACGCCAAGTACTTATCCAAGGCAAGCTACCACACATTGTAGAGCTGAATGATATAGTGGAGCTATCAGTCACAATTTTTGAAAGAACATATCATTTTAAATTCAACTCTCTCCCAATAAAGTGTGTGGTATTCATAGTTCACAAACACGACTTTTGATCAATACATATAAAAAAAATCTAGGTTTTTAAGGATTCCAAAAACAGATTACCAAAAATCAAATAAACTGAGCTACCAAGGGAAATATAAAAAAATCAACTCTCACAAAGTGACCATCGCTGTACTGCACAGCAAAGAGAGTAATTACTAGACTAAAACCAAGCAAGCATGTGAATAGTATCTCAATCAAAGAGAAATGCAGGTGTTCAATTTCAACACAATGCCATCTAATATAAGAAAAATAGACGTCATAAAAAAAACTATAGTAATAAAGCACGAATTGTGAGTTTCTGACATAATGAACCGAAAAGAATTACCTCCAGATCAGGACATCGGTAAAACAGTGGATCACGTGCATCAACAACCATAACCAGCTACAAGGAAAAAGGTAATAGGAGCATTAGTCTGACCACTGTTAAGAATACATTAATCTTTCAACCATAACCTGTGTCACGTGTTCATGTGCATATTCCATGAGTTCCAGCTTATACACAAGGATAGTTAGATCAGAGCCTCATCAGTCAAACACATGAACATAATAGAAATATTTATTAGATAGGATAAAGATACCAGGTCACTTCTTTCAAGCACCCGCCAAAGTTGTCTCCAGATATCTAAGTTCTTCTCAAAAGGAGTAAGGATGAGTTTCTCATTCTCCTCTAACCTGGGGTAAATACATAATTGTTAAATCAACCAAAAGAGATATACTAATCACTTCAGATATTCTCCTAAAACTAATCAATTACAGAACAGACAAAAGTTGCAAGTAAAAGGAACTGGTGGTCATCATCCATCAACATGTGTTTAATTAATCATTTTGCAATCACTAATCAATTAATGCCCAAAATGTGTGTTTTCAATCTGGGTTGATGTTTGATAGTAGACAGCAATACTTTAAAATTAAATATAGAAACTGCACCACTTTCAAGCAAATATTAATATGAAAAGGAACGACCAAAGAATAAACTCATCATCCAAACCGGAGAAAAGTCAAATTCCAATCATCCTCGCAAGGCTTCTCCTCCAGACCAAGAATGCCTGCTTCTCATTAACGTCGAGTTGTTCCACAGTCATGCTGGAATTCCAAAGTGGCCTGCAACCCAAAAAACAATCCATATATAAGACAAGCATAAGTCAATAATACAATGACAATCTTGAAAAGGAAATGATAGAAAAGGTAAAAGAAAAGCACGCATGACATGCCTGCGTGGGACACGAAGACTGATGGCATGCAGCGCCTCCTCCTTTTACTGCTCCCCCTTCACCTCAGGTGTCAGTTTACTCTCATCCCTGTCCCCATAATCCAATCATCAATGATTCAACCATTTGTGACATAAGGAGCTTTGATACACCCCAACTTTATTTTTAGCCCTATAATTTAGCCTCATAAAATGTATTTACCTTTAAATGGGTGTGCGTACATTCATATGAAGAAATATTCATTTACTATATATTTTCATACAAAAGTATATATATCCTGGGGGACTAAAATGGTGTTAGAAGTATCTTTTTTCATGACAGAAACCAAAGATACAATTTTGTGGATATGGATCACATTGCCAAAACATCTTCCACTGTTGTCTCTCTTCTTCTTCTTTTTCTCTTTTTTTTATTTTTATTTTATTTTGGAGGGGGAGGGGGGGACAAGATTTTGTTCGCCCATAACTTTAAATGGTACAAACAACATAAAAATGCATTTTTTTTTTCTCACATAGCAAAGTTCAATCATTAATAAGGGGGTAGTCAATTAGGATTTTCATGGACAAATTGTCCATGTCCATTGATTTGTAAATCTTGTGTTTTTCAATCAGGACATTGGTTTGTGGACAAAAAGTCCAGTGTTATTCAACTGAGACATTATTTCATGGACAAAAAGTCCAGCGTTATTCGATTGAGACATTATTTCGTGGACAAAAAGTCCAGTGTTATTCGATTGAGACATTATTTCATGGACAAAAAGTCCAGCGTTATTCTATTGAGACATTATTTCGTGGACAAAAAGTCCAGTGTTATTCGATTGAGACATTATTTCGTGGACATAAAATCCAGTGTTATTCGATGGAGACATTATTTCGTGGATAAAAAGTCCAGCGTTATTCGATTGAGACTTTTCATAGTAGACATTTTGTCTTGTGTTATTCAATTTAAACAGGATTTGTAAAGACTTTCATAAGTGATGGATTTTTGTGGACTTTTGTGGACTTTAGAGAGAGAAATACAAAGGAAAAAGTCATTTCAGAATCCCACCCTCATGGACTTTTATTCCAGTATTGTGAATATTTCTTCTTTTTTTTCTTTCAACAAAACTCATTTATTATTTTTATCCCATGCCTTTCATATTTTTATTCATATTTTTTTCTTTATTTATATCTTTTTTTTCTTCTGAATGTCCATTTGTATGAAATATTGCTATCACCTCAAATGTTTGATGAATATATGAGAATGGTAGATTTGCTTGTGTTACAATAAGTCATTTCATTATTATATATTATATAATATATGCCTAAATCATCCACAATTATTTTCTAAAATATAGATTTATTATAGATTTGATTATATGTAAAATGTTTTATTTGATTTTCTTTGAAGATGTTTCTATTTTTGTATAATATACGTCCATTTTTTTTATAATGTTCAGACATATATAAAAATAAAAAGATATATTTAGGCATATGAATATATATGACTAAATATATTGATTGCTTTTATTTCATTTTTTATTTAAAGTAATATAATGACCACTTTTATTTTATTTTATTTTAAGTAATATAATTTATGATTTTATTTCTTATATTTGAAGAGATGTAATATATGATTTTTATATTATATATATTTTCTTATTTTTTATTGTCTTCCTAATTAAAAACTCATTCCTCCCCTCTATGAAATTCTCTCTTTATAACAGAAAAAAAGGTTAGCTCATTGTAGATTTTACTCAATATAAGGTTTTTTTCTCTTTTTTTTTTATTTTAGATCGATTGTTTCGAATAAAGAAGAATTTTTTATGAATGTAAATATGTATGAAATATTGATATCGACTCATATGTTTGATGAATGTAAGAATTATGGATTTGTTTGTGTTGCAATCAATTATTTTCATTACTTGTTTTTATCATGGCATTCTAGCAATATGCATTTCAGATAAGTGAAGATTGATATTTATTATATTAAATTATATTTTATGTTGGGTATGATGAGTTCTTTATTTGTTATTTAAATTCAAAAACATTATTGTGTTTATTAATAGAAATTCATATATGAAAATAGTCAATCTGTGAAAGAATGCTAAAATCTGTGAAAGTCTTTAAAAGTCCATGAGAGTGATTTGTAAAAGTCTGCAGATGTCTGTGAAAGTCTGTGAAAGTCCATGAAAGTCCATGAGAGTGATTTGTGAAAGTCTGCAAATGTCTGTGAAAGTCTGTGAAAGTCCATGAGAGTCAATATGTGAAAGTCTACAAAAGTTTGTGAAAGTCTGCAAAAGTCTGTGAAAGTCCATGAGAGTCAATCTATGAAAGTCTGCAAAAGTCTATGAAAGTCTGCAAAAGTCTGTGAAAGTCTACAAAAGTCCATCACTTAAACAATGTCCACAGAAATCCATCAAAGTCTGTATCGACTACCCCCTCATAAATAAATGATACCCAAGTGGGCCTTCTATGAACAAAGCAAGGGACAACAAAGGTTAAAGATGCAATTTTTCCCCACTTCAATCAATAAACGATAATAATTAAAGATGAACAAAAAAAAGAGAAGGGATTAAGATGGATCACATGTCGAAGGGAATGTCGGGAGAGGAGGTGTTGAGGAGTGAGAAGAGACGGTCAGCCTCTCCGGTCCTCCCACTGACGGCGTCAATATCGGTGACGTCGGTGACAAACTCCAGCGGAGGAGGGCGCCCCATCTCTCTCGACTGCTGGGCCATCTGGTTATGGTGCCGAACCAGAGCCCGTCCCAACGTGGACGAAGAAGACGTCGATGACTTCTCCTTCTTCCCCATCTTGTTAATTATGAGTGAAGCCCTCAATAAACCCTAATGCAGAGATGAAGCTCTGATCGCGTTCTCTCTCATTCATATCGAAAGGGACCAACCGCGCCGCGGCCTCCATCAAGGGTGCCTCTATATGCACCCTTCAAATTGGGGTGCACACCCTATTTTTGCTCACCCACAAAAATTACACACATTCTTTATACACCCCCTTATTTAAATGGGGCATTGGATTTTCAATGCATACCAACCCTTTCAAAATAGTTTGCAAAAATAGGAAATCCTCACCCCCCTCTATTGAAACGGGAAAACCCTACCATCCCTCTCGTCGTGGACACCCAACCGTCCGCTCTCTTGCTCACCGTGGATGATCTAACCCTGTCGTCCGTGCTCTCCTCTCCGTCATCATCTTTTTTACCACCTCTTTTGATCTTTCTTGTCTTCCCATTGGGATGTTGATGAGTATGGATTGATCTCATATAAACAGAAATTTTTTTGTGATTGAATGAGAGAATATAATGGCTTGATGATGTTTTTTTAATATATATTTGTGATTGTGTCTATTTTCATGAATTGAATATCATATTTTTATTTCATGATAAGCTTACATATTCTATTTGCATTATGAAAATTGTGAGTTGTGTGTTTCGGATTTCATGGTTTTATATTTGTTATTGTGGTCATTTTCATTGATTGATCTTATATGTTATTTTTATAATAGATTACATATTCTATTTGCATTTGAAGCCATATGTTTTGAGTTATGTGTTTAGGATTTCATTGTTTTTTTTTGTTTGGTTCTAGGGTTTCATTGTTATGGATGGTTTGATCCATGTTTAAGATTTTTGTTTAAGGTTTGATTTACATTTGAAGATTAAATTTTGATCGGATCAACCACTCCAACAAAAAACAAATAAAATAATAAGGCTTGTTTCATCCCAAAAGTTAAATATATGAATGCCTGAAAAAAAATGATTTTGCTACATGTTTCCGTCTAGCAAAAAATCAGTGAATCTATAATTGAGATACATCATTTATTTCAATTGAAGAATTATGGATGAGCGGGTTTGGTTTTTGTAACGTTTTGGTATTTTTTGGCCTTATATATTTATTTTAAATATATAATGGAAATTTTAAATCTGATTTTTTATATTTCATTTTTTAGATTTGGCGGTGGGCCTAAATGGATCCAATTTGATTTATAATTATGATAATTATAAATTTATTTTTAAATATTTATTTTATATTTTTTTTGTAGATCTTTATAGTGTCAAGATACTTTGGTTGAAATTTGGTGAGATTCGGAGTTCGAGAAGTTAGGTTTTTAGGATTTTGTGTTAAGTTATTGGGCCCAGGGATCTAGTTGTGAATCAAGAATACATTTTAATAGCCTTTAAGAATCTATTTGTAAATAGAATAAGGATCTGTTTGTAAATCGGATAGGGACCTCATTGTAAACTGGAAACACTTCAGGGGTCGTTTTATAATTTCGGTAAACCGCTTTTAAATAACATGTTTGGGTTAGGGTTTTCATCCAAATCTCAGAAGGTATGAAGGGTGGTGATGTCCTAACCCTAGATGGAGATGGTGGGTGGTGTAACCGGATCTAAGGTGAGATATCATTCCCTATTGATTTTGTTAGTTTTAATTTATTTTTGTTAGGATATGATTACATCAAGTAATTGTTTGGGGAAGAAGTTTGATGGATTAGGTTTGGGGTTTGATTGATTTAATTAGTTGATTATTTGATTTGATTTCAATGGATCTCAAATGATTTTTTAAGATCAAAGTATATTGATTAGTTTGGGGATTTAAATGTTATTTTCGGGTTGATTATATGTATGGACGTTAAATCGCGTTTTTGATGATGATAGAGTCGTTTTTGAGAAAATTGTATTTCCAACGAAATAGGTTTGGAAAAGATCTTTCCAACGAATCATGAATCGTCTAATTCAGAGTTACGGGTAGGAAGTTATGGTTTCTGAAAGATTTCTGTGCAGTTTATTGGAATTCAAATATTTAGTTTGATGATCAAATTTGATGAATCTTAAAGATTTAAAGAGATCCCAAATGGATGTTTAATGAGTATAAGTTGATTGTGGGTTTTGATGATTTTATTGATCTTGGCAACTTAAATTGGATCTTAAATCGATAATTTGGTTAGTGGGATAAATGAATATTAATCGGATATTACTGTTATTGGGATATAAATTGATTGGATTGAGTTATTTTGATCATTGGAATTATAGTTGAGCCCTATTGGATTTGTTTAAATATTTATTTGAGGATTTGATCGATTATATAGGTCTTATGGAATAAATTTATATTGATTATCGGATCATTGTGAGTATATGAAAATTTTAATATTTATTCGGAGTTGAGATTTTCGTTAGGCCTTTGAGGTGAGTTACGGATTATAGGTCTATTAGGTATGAACTTTTGAGATTATTGGGCTTAGTATTGTTCTAAGTTGGTTATCAGAGGTTTGAGTCATAATTGAATTGTTTCTGATTTATTATTTCATAATTGTTATGCTAGATTATCAACGTGTGAGTATGTATTGTTTATGCACGTCAGTTTGTATTGCGTGGACCGAATGTGAGTGGGTCTAGTCTCATATGTAGTTTTTGAAACTATCTATATGGTATATCATTCCGCATCAAGGTTACTTTAAAATATATAATTGTTATTTGGGGTATGGAGTACTTGGACATGTCGTCATGATTTTGATGCGTTATTTTACATATATAACTTATATATTTGGAGACTATATTTTTATCGCATGCATATGATTTCGAACGAATGGTTGATCATTCATGTATTGCATTGTCTAGGTGGCTCGGTCTTGGTGGCCAATGTCTAGGTGGGCGTACGTATACGTGGTCAGGTCCGAGAACATAGGACCCAAGTCTTTGTGGCTATGTCTACGTGGTCATGCCTGTGAAAGGCCCCGCGAGCTAGGTGCTGCGAAGACAGACATGCGTGTTCGTGGTGTTGCATGCATCATGTTGGATAGGATTGTGTGTGTGTGTATGTATATATATATATATATATTATTGCATGTCTTGGTGGCCTTCTTATATATTTTTCTCTTGATATATTTCATGTGTGCGTGGACATTTTATGACTATTATATTTTGATTATAAATGTACTATCGGGACGTCATAGGTCCATTCACTGAGCGTGTGGTAGCTCACCCCTCATTTTCTCAACCTTTCAAATTAGTTGTTGATGGTCGTCGATCTCTTAAGGTATTGGAGGTTGAAGCTCGTATAATGATTTTCGGAGCATTAGACTCATATAGAAGGTGTTGATCATTTCTTTGGCATGTAGTTGGCCCATCTCCCTAGTAACCATATTTGTATCAAGTTGTGTATTTTTGTATAAGTTATATCCAGATCAAATTGGGAGTATTGTGGAATATTTGATATTTTATTATTCTCAATAATGAAGTTTATTTTAGCATTATTTTATTATATAACTGGATAAAGGAAAATAAAAGAAAAAAATAGAACTCTGAGATTCGAAGATTTAAAGTAACGCAACCGGATTTCGTGCTTCGAAACGAAGTCGTGGGTTCGGGGGCGTTACAGTTTTGTTAAAATTTTATGATTAAAAATTATTTACAATTAAATTCAACAAAAATATAAAGAGTTACTTAGAGTATTTAAGGGTTTTCTAGGATATCTTCATGGTTATTGGTGTGTTTCAACTAGGAAACATTCAACTATACTTTACGCTAGCTTTAGTTTTATGGAAGAGGAACTAGGAAATGGAAATGGAAACAAAAATGATTAAATTCAAATAATGTATTCATGTTTGGCCTTAGATCTAATTTATTTAAGTGAGATCTCATATGTTTTCATGTATGTTTAAGAATCATGGTTAGTGTTTGAAAAATTGAGTATGATTTAACAAATCAATGAAATCTGTTGTAGGTATTCAATCAGTGACATAAACAGGAGACAAAGAAGGTGATTGTGATTGGTTATGTGAAAGTAAATAAGATCCTCAAAAAGGTCAAATCCACATGAAAGAAGGTTGAGATTTAGCCATATGTGCCATATAATATGGTTAGCCACCCATACATAGTCCAAAATTATGACAAGAAGGCATTATCTGGGTAAGTTAGGAATGTTGAGTGTGTGACCATCTCACAGCATTGCACATGTATAGGAAAACCAGATCTGACAACCCAAATATTTCAATGTTTTAGTGTTTCAATGTTTCAATGTATATATGGGTTATTTTTAGAATGTTTAAATGCTTGAACAACCCAAAAAATGAAATTTGGGCTTCAGCTGCTAATAATGACACTGTCAATGTCGAGATATATCAAATCTGTTGACACTTATATTATCGATAGTTCAAAAAATTGAATGAATATTTAGACAACCTGAATGGCACTGAAACTGTTGACATAAAAACTTAATATCGACACTGTAACGCCCCCGAACTCACAACTCTGTTTTGAAGCGCGAAGTCCGGTTGTGTTACCTTAAATCTTCGAATCTCAGAGTTCTATTTTTTTTTCCTTTATCCAGTTATATAATAAAATAATGCTAAAATAAATTTATCAACACCTTCTACATGAGTCTAGTGCTCCGAAAATCATTATACGAGCTTCAACCTTCAATGCCTTAACGAGATCGACGACCATCAACAACGAATCTGAAAGGTTGGAAAAATAAGGGGTGAGCTGCCACACGCTCATGAATGGACATTGGCGTCCCGATAATAAAATATTTCAAAATAATAATCTTTAATAATATATCGTAAGAAAATAATTTGCAACATACAATAAAAATGATATTTGCAAATACAATAAATTTCCAATAAACCATAACTTAAATAAAGCCTCGTACCAAAATGCATGGTCTCAAAAATGACTGTCAATACACATGATGCTTATGAATGCAACGGACACGCATGCCCGCTTTTCACGACACCTAGCCGCAGAGATTTCACTTTGAAAATCGGGCCACGTAGACATAGCCACCCAGACTTGGGTCAAAATTTAGACCGCAGCCACCTAGACTAAGCCACCTATACGATTTAATGCATGCACAATCAAAACTACTTATTCTTTCAAGTATACAGCATGCGACGATTTTTCATAAATCTCATAATTTTCAATGCATACGATATATGCAAAATATCAACCTATATGATGATAACATGCTCATATGCTTCATACAAGATAGATTTCATAATCGGAAAAATAACATGATGTCGAAATGTATACATATATTATGATTTTCAAATAATATAGAGACATCCACTCACCTCCAATCCACGTAATACAAATCGATACATGTGCATGAACACTACACACTCGCACATTGATAACCTATCATAACAATTATGAAATAATAATTCAGAAATAATTCAATCACGGCCCAAACAATTGATAATCAACTTACAACAGCACTGCGCCCAATAATCCCAAAAGCCCATATCTTATAGATCTACAATCAACAACTCACTTCAAAGTTCTAATGAAAATCTCAACTTCAAATAATATTAAAATTTTCATATACCTACAATGATCCGATAATCAATATCCATTTATTCCATAAAACCCATATAATCGATCAATCATCGAATAAATATTTAAACAAATCCAATAAGGCTCAACTATAATTTCAATAATCGAAATAACTCAATCCAATCAATTTATATCCCAATAACAGTAATATCCAATTAATATTCATTGATCCCACTAAACCAAATTATCGATTTAAGATCCAAGTTGAGTCACCAAGATCAATAAAATCATCAAAACTCACAAATCAACTTATACTTTATTAAACATCAATTTGGGATTCTCTAAATCTCTAAAATTCATCAAACTTGGTCATCAAGCTAAATATTGAATGCTAAGAAAGAGCACAGAAATATTTCAAAAATCATAACTTTCTACCTGTAACTCTGAATTGGACAATTCATGATTCGTTGGAAAACTCTTCTCAAAAGCTATTTCTGTTTGTCAAATACATTTTTCCCAGAAACGACTCTATCATAGTCAAAAACACGATTTACGTCCAAGCATAAAATCAACCCGAAAATAGTCATTAAAACCCCAAAACTAACAAATCTAAATTGATCTTAAGAATTCCTTTGAGATCCATTAAAATCAAATCAAATAATTATTAAATTAAATCAATCAAACCCTAACCCTAATCCATCAAACTTCTTCCCCAAAACAATTACTTGACGTAATCATATCCTAACAAAAATAAATTAAAACTAACAAAATCAATAGGGAATGATATCTCACCTTAAATCCGATTACACCACCCACCATCTTCATCTAGAGTTAGGTCATCACCACCCTTAACCCAAACTTTTAAATACCTTCACACCTTCTGAAATTTGGATGAAAACCCTAACCCAAACATTTATTTAAAAGAGGTTTATCGAATTTACAAAACGACCCCTGAAGTATTCCCATTTGACAATGAGGTCCCTATCCGATTTACAAACAGATCCCTATCCGATATATAAATAGATCCCTGAAGGCTATTAAAAGGTATTCTGGATTCGCAACTAGATCCTTGAGTTCAATAACTTAACACAAAATCCTAAAAACCTAACTTCCCGAACTCCGAATCTCATCAAATTTCAACCAAAGTATCTTGACACTATAAAGATCTACAAAAAAATATAAAATAATTATTTCAACATCAATTTATAATTATCATAATTATAAATCAAATTGGACTCATTTGAGCCCACCGCCAAATCTGAAAAATGAAATATAAAAAAATCAAATTTAAAATTTCCATTATATATTTAAAATAAATATATAAGGCCGAAAAATACCGAAACGTATAAATATATAAGGCCGAAAAATACCGAAACGTTACAGACACTCATAGTGTCGCGAAAGTTCTAGATGTTAGGGGGTTCAATTTTTTGAACCCCGTGACACAAGCATTGTCGCTATAAATACCAAATATTGACACTGATAGTGTCACAAAGATTCCAGATGGTATGGGTTCAGGTTTCTGAAGCCCGCGACACAAGACATGTCGACGTAAATGTAGCATATCGACACTGATAGTGTCGCGAGTATTTCAGATGTAATGAGTTCAGATTTCTGAACTCTGCGACACATGATTTGTCGACAACTGCACTAACTATCGACAATGATAGTGTCGCGAGGATTCCAGATGCTACGGTTTCAGGTTTCTGAAGCCCGCGACATACGAATTGTCGACCAATAATAGAGTGTGCACATGATCCGATTATAAATGGATCTTTTGTACAATATCCATTCAAAAGGGGTGTGCACCCCAATTTGAGGGGTGCAAATAGAGGCACCCCTCCATCAATCCGACCCGACCTCTGATGATGGGCCGGGCCGGGCCGGATCGAATCACGCGGACCTCACTCATTTGAGTTGTGGTTGTTGTTGATGATGATGAAGGTAAACTGAAAATGAAGTGAACGTGGACCTCACTCAGAAGCTAGTCATGTCCCCTTCCTTCCTCAGGTCCTCTTCTTCCTCCAATCACTACAACAATCTCCTCAATTTGTTCTACAAAGCGCGGGAGCTTGGCAGACCAATCGAGGCCACATTATCAGTTTCAATTCTCAAGGCTTGCACAGACATCTCCATGTGCGAGCGAGTCCATTCCCTTGCTTTGAAGACTGGGTATGTCGACTCCGACGTCTACCTACGTAACAGCTTCATCAATCACTACATGAAACACGGTCGCATTAAAACCGCACGTCACATGTTCGATACGAGTCCCCATCTAGACACCGCTTCTTGGAACACCATGATTGTTGGTTATGTGAAATCACATCGATTGGAAGACGCGCAAAAGTTGTTTAAACAAATGCCGAGTAAAAACTGCATCTCCTTCACGACGATGATAATGGGTTTCGCCCAAAACGGTTGCCCGAATGAGGCTTTGGTGAATTTTCAAGAAATGCATGCTTCAGGGGTCAACCCGAATGAAGTCACGTTAGCGAGTGTGATCTCGGCTTGCTCCCAGTTGCGCTTGATCCAAACTGGGAGAATGGTTCATGCGCTGGCTATGAAAAATGGGCTCAAGGCATTCCTTCTGGTCTCGACAAATTTGGTCCATTTGTACTCCGTTTGTTCTGCTGTATCCGATGCGGAGTCGATCTTTTTTAGAATGCCGGAGAAGAATATTGTTACTTGGAATGTAATGTTAAATGGGTATTCCAAAGGAGGCCTTCTCGATTTAGCAGAAGATTTGTTTCGGAGGATGCCGTTCCGAGATTTGGTTTCCTGGGCCACAATGGTTGATGGATTCATTAAATCAGACAAGCTAGGTGAAGCTCTGATAACGTATCGTGAGATGCTTCGAGTAGGGTTGAGGCCAAATGAAGTAACTGTGGTTGATTTGGTATCAGCCTGTAGTCGATGTTTTGCTTTCCAAGAGGGTCGACAATTTCATGCTATGATCATAAAGGTCAGATTGGACTGCTTTGTGTTCATGCAATCAGCAATAATACACTTCTATTCCATGTGTTCGGAATTTGATCTTGCAAATTTGCAGTTTGATTTAAGCGATAAAGATCATGTGTCTAATTGGAATACAATGCTTGGGGGATACGTGCGTCATGGAATGGTCAGTTCAGCGAGGCAGATTTTTGAGCAGATGCTAAATAAAGATGTCATCTCATGGAGCACACTGATCACAGGATATGTGCAAAATGGGCATTTTTATTCAGCACTGGAGCTTTTCCGTGAGATGCAATCCAAGGGTTTTGAGCCAAATGAGATCACAATGGTGAGCGTTGTCTCTGCGCTTGCCAACTCAGGCACACTAGATCAAGGGGACTGGATCTATAATTACATTACAGAGAACTTGATCCCTCTTAGTGACAACCTAAGCGCAGGTCTCATCGACATGTATGCAAAATGCGGGAGCATAAGTCGAGCTCTAAGCTTGTTCAACCAGGTAAAAGAGAGAGTCACATCCATCTCCCCATGGAATGCCATCGTATGCGGCTTAGCAATGCATGGACACGCGGACATGTCTCTCAAGATATTCTTTGAATTGGAGAGGATGAAAAACAAACAAGGCATCAAGCCTAATTCGATAACCTTCATTGGAGTCTTGAGTGCATGCTGTCACTCAGGACTGGTGGAGAGCGGGAGATGGTATTTTGAGCAAATGAAGAGTGTTTATGACATAGAGCCAAATGTGAAGCACTATGGTTGCATGGTTGATTTGTTGGGCCGAGCAGGGCATCTAAAAGAGGCAGAGAGACTGATAGAGGGCATGCCTATGGAGGCGGATGTGGTGATCTGGGGAACCATGTTGGCTGCTTGCAGGACTCATGGGGATGTGGAGGTTGGGGAGAGGGCTGCAGAAAACCTCGCAAGGCTTGAGCCGAGGCACGGGGCAGGTAAAGTGTTGCTGTCAAATATATATGCAGGAATGGCAATGTGGGATGACATGTCCGTGGTCCGGAAGGAGATGTACAGTGGGAGGTTGAAGAAATTACCTGGTTGTAGTGGCTTTGTTGGGGGAGATAAATTTAGTTTTGTTTCCGAGAGGGTAATGTAGTGTTGTTAATCTCTAATCTTTTGTGTAACAAACCAACCAATCCTATACAGAATGATTCGACTCTTTGATCCTTCTATTAAGAGTCTTGTACTACATGAATTGCATCCATTTATTTATCACTGAAGCACTTGGAGAGGGTCTTTCATGTCAGAACTGCATCATCTCCAAGTTGATATCTGGTTCTTTTTTATAGAACGTATGCAAAAAGTCTATCATAGCATATCAAAATCAAGATCAAACACATAAATGAAATCTTGATAGTAACCTATAAAAAGCAAACAGTGAAGGATCTGTAATAGAAAAATTCTTATTGAAAAGCTATATATATAAAAAAGAGCTATAATTTTCTAGAAATCATAATACCTTTTTTTATATTATTTTAGGGAAAATTAATTCCAGGTTCTCCATCTCCATGTAACCCTTGAATTGATTTTAAGTCTCTACGACATCTAAATTTATTTTTAGGTTCCCAAGTTAATTAGAGTATTATTTTCAGATCCTTTAATCTAATGGAGGTTATCTTTTCTTTTCTTTTTTAATTTTATCCATGTCTTTATATTTTTAACAATGGCACAAACATGCTAATAGTGTACACAAATTAATTAATAGTGTACATAGACGGTGGAAAAAAAATGATTAAAATGAAAAATATAATTGTGGAGAAAAATCTAAAAATAATATACAACAGAATATGAGAGCTTAAAATAAATTCAGTATTTAAGTGAGTTTCCTCGGCATACCGGGACGGTGAAGAGGTAAAAAAATCTCAAATGACCCTTATAAGATTGGGCGGGGTTGTCCACTCTAATGATGGGCCCGGTCTCATCCAATCACGAGCCTAAATTTATTTGGAGTTCCATCATAGATTTGAGTTCCCACGCAAGGCACAAAAGAGGAGATCCCAAATCCGCCATTGAAGCAACTCATTCGCCGTCTTCTTCTTCTTCTTCTTCTTCTTCATATCTTGCAGGAGAAACGAACGCGCACAGAGAGAGAGAGAGAGAGAGAGAGAGAGAGAGAGAGAAGAAGAAGAGCTATATTAGATTCTCATGGGTGCTCAGAAAAGCATCCATGCCGGAAAAGGTATTTCTCTCTCTCCCCCCGTTTCCATTGTTGTTAAATTTGCTCTCTTTTGGGTGTTTGTGGTTGATGATGGAAACTGAAAACAAAACAGCGAGGATAGATGTGAACGTGGACCTCACTCACAAACTATGCGCGGCTCTCATGCCCCCTTCCCTCCTCAGGTCCTCCTCCTCCACCTTTCACTACAACAATCTTCCCCCATTTGTGTGTTTTTTTTATATTCTGTTGGGTGAAGCAATGCCAAGTTGATTTGGGTTTTCGCAGGCGGTCTGGTCTCTTCTCGGAGGTTATTGCAAGGTATTGCCTTGCCTGCATCTACAATGGTGGATGACAATGTTGGGTTATGAGTGATTTCTGTCTTTCCTTAATAGGCTATGCATTAAGCATCCGAACCTGTTCGGGAGGAGGGAGAAGCTGGACGTTATGTGGAACAAGGGTCTATGCGACTCCAATCTCCTCATCACTTTCAGGAGGCCTCGCTCTCTTTCACTCTCCCAGCAGTCCTTCATCGTTGAGGTTCGTGACTGTCGCAATGTATGTTATGACAATAATGATTGGTATTGCCTCTTCTTCTTGGGGAGGTTAATGAGTCAGTTTAAGAGATTTACCAATTCCCACCATAGATATCATAAAAGATAAAATTGTCCTTCTCATATTGATATAATTTTACTGTGCAGCATTCCATCACACCAGAAATCGGGGTCCTGGGCGTCCCATTGGAAGGATTCACCCATTCAGGAGGCTGTGGGATCAACCTCCGCCGGTTTTCCATGGGCGTGGATTTTTCTGAGCCCCCGAGTTCCCACTGGAGCAGCACCACCAGTGTCAAGCTTGAGGTATATCTAATGTTCTTCCATCATGTAGCAGTTCAATTTCACAATTTTCGTTCTTGTTTACCTTATTGCAAAACGTGAATAGAAGATCCTCATAGGTTGTTGGTTTCTCTGTGGGTTATGGCAGCACATTTCTCCAATCAATGACGAAGGCCGCCCAATTGATAGGGACCTTGATGGATTTCTAGTCACCTGCAGGTAGCTATTTCAAATGCGCAATATTCCTCTCTCAATGAGAATTTACCATTGATATGGAAATGGAGAATTCATTTTCCTGTGTTTATAACAGTGGGATCTTATGCATCTCTCTAATGTTGTGACCACATTCTTCTCATGCAGTGGAAACTCCCATGACAATATGGTTGTGCTGAAGCAGGAGGCACAATATGCAGTAGCCGATGAACGCAGTTTTACTAGAGTGAGTATGAACATTCATGGCCTTGACCTTGTAATTTGCACATTGTTATCAGGAAACCATATGAATTGTTTCCATTGTTCATCCAGCTCAATTTCCAAATAGAGCAAGGGTTACCAGTGCTGTCAAAGTGGCTGATTTTTAACAGGGTCAAACTCGTCATATCTAAGGGTGTCAAGCTGGGGCCTGCATTTCTAGTGACAAGGTAACAAATGTTACTAGGCCTATTGCATGCCCCCTCCCCCCCCCCCCCCCCCCCATCTCCAATGCCAGTGCACATCTTCTTACATCTTTACCTGACAGCCTGACAGGTGGTTCCGTTGTAGGTGACATGGCTCCCTATCAGGCCTTCTCAATTGGAGGGCTCAATAGCGTCCGTGGATATGGTGAGGGTGCAGTTGGTTCAGGAAGATCTTGCCTTGTCATGAACAGTGAATTGGCAGTACCTCTGGTATGATATATCTCAACTTTTGCATGCTGCAGACCTTAATTTCTGAGGAAGCATGAATTTTCATTTGTTAGTTTCTCTATGATGTAGGACAGATTTAGAAAGAAATCATTGCATAATATTTGATTTCAAATCTGTTATCAAAATAAATTTTTATCAGATTTTATTTAGGAATTTAGGATTTTTAGGATCTTATATTTTATTTTATTAGATTTTAATAATTATCATTGTAATTGTGTGTTTACTAATTTTTAGTAGAGTCATAATTCACATTATGAATATTTATTTGATGTTTGTGGCCTATATAATGAGTGTCACCATATTTTGTAATAGACAACTTTTGATCAATTAATAAAATATCTCCCTTTGAGTTTTTCATCCTTGTGGATTCAAGGATTCCTTGTGAATTCAAGGAGCTTATAAGATCTCAACGCTTGTTAGATCTTTTTATCGTTTTCACGCTGCGTTAGGTAGTATCAGAGCGAGGATTCGCCTGGCTTCGATGACACATAGCCGTGCGGGAAACAACCATCCCATGGACAGTGATCGTGGGGTGCAGGAGCTGATTCGGCCGTTGCGGGAGGATCAACAGCCACTTCGAGAGGAGTTTCGTCAACAAACGCGGCAGACTCTTCGTGAGGTGAAGGCTGGCGTGAATCTCAACACCGACAACAGACGACCTGGGTGTGACAGGATGCGCGCCGAGGGATTCGCCCGAGGCCAACCTGTTGCTTATAATGGTGTTCGACGACATTCTCATTATCTACCCAATTATGAGGATGAGTTGGATGATGAAAGCGCTGAAATGTACGACTATCAGCCGAGAAGGCGGCACACATATTACAACAATTATTTTTCAAAGGTAGACATCTCATATTTCAACGGTAATTTGTCAATCGATGAGTTCCTTGATTGGATCTTAGAGATTGATAAATTCTTTGAGATAATGGAGGTGCGTGAAGAGGAGATGGTTAGATTGGTGGCGTTTCGACTCACGAGCGATGCTGCTAATTGGTGGGACCACCTTCAAAGGACCAGACAACGACAATGAAGAGCACCTATTCGAACATGGAGGAGGATGAGACGACTTCTCATGAATCAGTTCCTTCCTCTAGATTATGAACAATATTTGCTCCAGTTGTACCATAATTGTCGCCAAGGTAATCGTTCCGTATTCGACTATACCGCTGAATTTTTAAAATTTTCTGGTCGGTATAACCTCGCAGAAGCTAAATGGCGACGAGTGGTCCATTATCTTAATGAGTTGAGGTCTACAGTTCGAGATCGTATTGCTTCAGAAGAGATTTATAGCTTGACAGAAGCAATATCTGTGGCCGTAAAAGTGGAATCACAACTGAAGAGATCAAGGGTGCACGTGATGTCTAAAGGCTCTTCCATGATCAACCCGCTAGATGTTGCATTAAGTCAAGATATGGTTGATGGATCGACGGAGAAGACCGAAGAAAGTCCACCAGAAAATGGAGAATCTAGTGACTGACCCCCATGATCAACCTCTAGTTGAATCAGAAATTGATGAGGACATGACAAATAAAGAAGTGAATGATGTTGTTCTCTCCGTTGAATCTGAAAAGATTATTGCAGGAGAACAAGAGAAGTCATTTTCTTATTCTTTAGTGGTGACTCCAGAGATAGAAAAACCTCTACAAAACATCAACATAAGTGTTTTTGATGTCATCGTCGACAGCAACATTGCGACTACCACAGTGGTTGATTTGATTGAGAAGAAATTTAAAATCAAGAAGATGTCTCTCCTCTTGCCAAATGTCCAATACAAAGATGCATCAAATAAGATGGAAGAAAATGTTTTAATCTCTTCTATTGGTGTATTTGATTACATCAAATATCATCCTCCTGATCATCTAAGATCCTTTCTTCTTAAATTCGAGGACGAATTTTTTTTTAAGAAGAGGAGACTGATGTAAGACAGATTTAGAAAGAAATCATTGCATAATATTTGATTTCAAATCTGTTATCAAAATAAATTTTTATCAGATTTTATTTAGGAATTTAGGATTTTTAGGATCTTATATTTTATTTTATTAGATTTTAATAATTATCATTGTAATTGTGTCTTTACTAATTTTTAGTAGAGTCATAATTCACATTATGAATATTTATATGATGTTTGTGGCTTATATAATGAGTGCCACCATATTTTGTAATAGACAACTTTTGATCAATTAATAAAATATTTCCCTTTGGGTTTTTCATCCTTGTGGATTCAATGATTCCTTGTGGATTCAAGGAGCTTATGAGATCTCAACGCTTGTTGGATCTTTTTATTGTTTTCACGCTGCGTTACTCTATTGCTCTTAACAACCAATATGGGTTGAATTATGCAACTTCTAATCTATTTGGGTGAAGCAAGTTAGCAAAGCAGAATGAAACCAATGAGAACTGATTAATTTGTGGAGTGCATCACTCTAGACCTATCAATTTACATATCTAGTTTTAGAGTCCTACTTGAACTAAAAACCTGATTTGATTAGCAATTTCTCATCTGCACCAAACCTTATTTGATGACACACAGACAATTTATTATCTACCTAAACTTAGGGAATCCTGAATCATAAGGTTGAGCAAATTTGCAAAATATTTGCAAATGAGAAAGTTACCTCCAAAGAAAATTTTCCTGTGAAATTATTCTCAGAACTCCTGAATGACGTGAAATGTTCACATTCACAATTAAAAATGGAAGCATCGGCATCTCTATGAAAACAGTAACACATTGATTGTGTTCAATAATGTGAGTACAAAGTTATCTTTTGGTCGAAAGGATCTAGAAGTTGCCATTGCAATGGCCAGTTGAAATATTGATCAGTTGATTACACTATAATATTTCTGCTGGTTCGACTGAAGTTCAAGGAGCATCTTGGCCGTCATTTGTAATTCGTTATTTACCTTGATATCATTTTCTGTTTTCTCTAACTGAAATCTGATTTACAAAAATCTCTCCAACTAAACAATGTCTTAATTCTGTTTTGAAGATGCAAGGGTTAGAAGGCACCATATTTTTGGATTGTGGAACAGATATGGGCTCTGCTCACTATGTCCCTGGTCAGTCTTTTTCTAATGAATATCTGCCATTATAGAGATCGTACATCATTTATGTCAATCAATTCACATGCCATTATAGTAAAATTGTGTTGTGCATTTTCAGGAAATCCCGCCCTCAGGCAAGGGAAGCCTGGTTCTGGAATTGGATGCGGCTATGGCTTCCGGATCAATTCTCGGTTTGGTCAGCTTCAGGCTGATTACGCTATCAATGCCTTCAACCGGAAAACTTTTTATTTCAGCATCAATAGTGGTGTATCATGAAGTCTTTGGATGTTGAAACAATATGCTACTAACATGACACTGTAATACAGACTTGATTCAATTGACTATGTCATCATGTAATTTACCACAAATTTTACAGCCAATGAAATTAAATTTCTTTTGTATACATTTGTGCTCGATTTCATTTAACCTTTCAATGTTTGTATAATATGTTTCCCCTGCAATGCCCGATGATTTACTGCACGAGAAGTTGCATTCTTTGCATATGAAATTGTTTGTACAGAAGTCAGAAATCAAGGCACCCAATTGTTTCCATTAATTTCAGATCCAATATGAACGAAATCCAGCTGCAGAAAATCCTTGGATACACCCAATTTAACTAGAACATGAAATTACAATCTGAATCATGTGCTGTCAAAAGTTCCAGATTTGACTCGAGGAAAGCAAAGGATGGTCAGAAACATAGTGTGATATTCTTGGCAAATCTTGTTTTATCAAGCTCTAACTACTCTTAATTAAATCATCTTCAAAATAAAAAAATAAAACAAAAAATATTAGGAGGGTTGAGAAAGGGAGAAACCACTCCATATGCAATCTCATGTACAAAATATCTCATTCTGAAAGATAATAGAATTCTTTGGCATCAGATTACACACAAATCACATAGAAATACATTCAAATGCATAACAGAGTCAAAGTTTTAAACATTACACACTAAAGTTTAACAAAGCACACCAATCACACCAGTTGCCCAGTTGCTTGTATGCAAAGCAACTCATACTTAAGTTTCCAGATCAAACACTGACAGATATTATACCTGTCTAATAGGATGCAGTGGTATTTTTTTTATACATGACATAAAGGACCTTGACATCAGAACCATTTCCAGACTTTTCAGATCTTGGAGACAGTAATGACAAAGGCCTCAATGCGAACAAGCCAAGAATGAATTGCCTACAGTTGCAACCAAATGGAGGTGGGGACAATCCCCTCAACCAGAGAACCTGTCAGCTTACGCAGAAGCAGTTGCATGACAAGCTCCCTCATCTGGTTGCACCAAAATGCAGGGGTTATCATAAGCCGATGCACGACTTACGAGGATCCTCCTGCACAACTTCCCTGCCATCAAATTTTGAGGAGATCACAGCAACTATCCACTGCTGTGACCCACTTGACAGAGATGCTGCTATTTTGCTCACCATTTGTAGGGAGAAAGACAGATGCAGGGAGATGCTTGAAGATTGGATAATGACGATCCACATCTCCATGGATGTACATGCTTGTCACCTCTGACCCAGATAAACTTGATCCGCCACTAGCTGAGTTCATATTTCCACTATCAGACTGCATAACTTCAGAACTTGAGGACTTCGCTGCATGGAGGGGTTCCCCATCTTTCTCCTTGTTGGTGCTGATCTCATTCTTTGTGTTCACAAAGCGGCCTCCACATCCCCTCACTCGGCGCATTGCATGAAGATGGCGCGATTCATGCAGGTATGGCTGACAAGAAAATTTTAACATCAAGAATCAGACAGGAGAGCTTGTACACATTAAATAAACCTTGATTTCTCAGAATAGACGAACAGTGTGGCTTTCACATGTCATAGAAACTCTTATCAGTCAGTTATTATATTATTTACCCTTATTCAGAAAATTAAAAGATAATGATTGAAATTTTTTTCTTTTACTCAAATAAACATAGAGTGAATACCTTCCTGACTTTTATCAGTTTGTTTGCCATCTCTGCCTTTGCACGAGACTGCCGACGACGAATAATGCCATGGTACTGCTTGGCATTGACATATATTGGTCCATCTTCCGTCATATTCAGTGGTAACAACATTCGTCCATGCTTCATTATAGAAGAAGAGCATAAACTAACCAGCAGTAACTCAAAGCCAAAGTTTAGTTCAAAACAATGTATGTCCAAATTCTTTATCCATGAGTGGTGCATCAGAAAGGCATTGCTAATATTTGATATTTCTGATTTATATAAAAATTAAGATACACAACATATGATGTGAAATCATTCTTGGTTGAAAAATTGTCATAGCAGCTCAGATAAGGTACCTAAGTAAGAAGTGAATGATAATAGATTCAAATGGAAGTACTGTATCACTGTGGATAAATTATGCAAAAACACCTGCCTTCTCCCTATTTGATTCGCATATCGAGGCATAGAATAGTTATATTGAGATAGAAGAGAATTGCATGATTATCCGTTTTGTTGCTATTGATTTTTTTTTTGAAACTGAATGGTAGGCAGACTACCTTTAAATTTTATTCAATCTAAAGGGGAATGCCGAGAGAGCAATACAAACCTTCAAAAGAAAACTGAGTGAAGCAGGTCTGGTAAAAGAGCTATCTACCGGTCCAAACCTCCCAACAACTCTAAGCCCTCACTCAACAATTAAGACCCAAAACCCAAGCACTAACTTCGGAGTTATGATGTGATCCGTTGTTATTGCATTCTTGAATTTTGAAAAATTGTCTTTTGTGTTTATCTTATGAGAATTTAATAAGTATATTTTTGGATAGATAATTAGGAATAAACAATGCCTCCCCAGGTATAGTTACCCGGGTTATTCTAACTTATCGAAGCATAATTAGTACAATTTATCCATACTAAACAAACATGTTTTTTTTAGATTAATCCTATCGTTTCTTTATCCACCCTCTTATTTGTGAAGTAAATGATGAACTAGGATTGTTGTTTTGAGTATACCCAGCCTACCATAACATATCCACCAATTTAATTACTGGTTCTATGCATGTGTAGAGCAACAGAGAAATTTACTTGCACACAAAGAAATACTTGTTAGCTAAATGCAATTGGGGGAGTTCTACATCTAAAATTTTTTGGCACATTTCTAAAGCATACTACTAGAGCATCTTACAAACTATATTATTTGCACCATCCAAGGAACTAGAAAATGGTGGAGAGAAGATTTTAACAGAAGAGATATTGAAATACAGGAAATGGTAGCATAAGACGAGAGGAGGAAAACTAACCATCATTTGAGGTCCATAAGTTCCAAACAGGTTGTAACATTGGTCACCATAAGGATAATTTGCACAAACCTGTGGTCGTATTCAGCAACATTATAAGCACCTGGCCAAATTAGATGACTAATAGTCACCCTAATTTTCTTAAGGGTTTAAAAATATACCATTGATTGACCGAGTCCAGGATCAGAGTGACCTTGGAATTCGTTGACTGATGACAGCATGACAATATTCTTAGAATGTTGCAAAGCCTTCTGCCCCTTGCCAGAATCCATATGATCTGAAACACGTCACTACTGAGTGGATCACTAACACTTAAGATCAACAAACATGCATATATTGATCAAACACATTTATCACTGGAATATAATGAACCCAAATCCTTGAGAGAAATACACTGAAAGATATCTCCAAGGTATATCATTTTATCCAGGCAAAGAAGAACATCATAAAGAAGATATGGAAAACTGTAATTCTGTTTTCAGAATTATAGAAAAAATATCCTTGGTTCTTTGAGAGAAATGTACGAAAATGAAATATATTCTACTGTCATCTTCGGAAAAAAAAACCCCTACATTCATGGTTACAACTGTTTGATAATCCGTTCAAGGGATTGGAATGAGTTTTACCCCAGATGCCAAAGTTCATATGTGGATTCTTTACGTATATTTCAATGTCACTCAGCAAGTGAAAGAATGAAATAAAATAATCATCAGCCCTGATTCAATGATAATATTGAACACACTGCATATTTGACATGGTATACCCATCAAGATTATGTTCTCTCTTTGCAAGAAGCAGCTAATTGTTGAGATTGACTAATCATTCTTTCACCATTAAATTCAATAAATCACATAACTTCCTTGTAGTCATATACTGCTCACATTCTCGATATAATGCTCTTGTCCAACCATGTTTGATATGGTAAAAGAAGTAAAAGGTGTAAGTTGTAATACATTTCATTCCTCATCTGGAGTAGTAAGTTGTCTTCCAGTCTGGAGCACTATATTGTTTTAAAAGCAAAATATAACAAGTAAAAGGTGAACCCGAAAATCTGTTACAAAAAAGGTGAACCCAAAAAAAGGATCAATGAATACTAACATTACTTTCTGTGCCATAGGCAGTATTTTTCATTAACCTAAGCATTTAAATCAGATAAAGATTGATGATTGAGGTTCTGCTGCCCAGGTCACCTAGTTCAGAAGCTAAACCTCTCATGACCCGGAAAAAGGCACTTCATCAAATCAGCAAAAAAAAAAAAGTGCACCCAGGACTATATTTTTCCACAGGGCATAAATTACCAACAGCAATGCTTAGTACAGTGGGCAGCATAGAGATCATTGATATTGGTCCTAACCTTTAGCACCTCTTCGCAGGTTGGAGGAGGTACCCCAACAATGGCCCTTGATGGAAATTAACTTAAGAGAAAAATAATCAATTTACTGTTTTTTTTTCCTATAAGAATTAACATACAAGGAAAATTATTCTCCAGTAAAGGCAACTAAATCTGGGCCAACTCTGATGACCACAAACCAAAATGCACAACAAGGATCATAAATCCAATGCAGAGCATAGCAGATATTCTACTACGTCAAATTAGAGCTGGGGCTCAAGCAAAGAGAATGTGGATAGCAAGAGTTCAGCAGCCATGTGTTGACATGCTTGATAACTACAATTGCCTTAAAGAAGAAAAGGAGATAACTACCTGGGAATAGGGAGAATTTAGCAATCTCTTGCCCCTCTTTCTGTGGGATCTGCAATGGAGCAGCCAATAGTGTGTTCGCTCCACCGGAGTTATCCAAAGAGAAGGATTTATGGTGGCCAGGTGCTCCATCATGGAGAGACTGAGGACCAATCATACCCCAGCGGGGCACAAAAGGACCATGGGTGGTCTGTGCAATGGAGCTTGGAGCAACGCCTCCGTGATCCTTGAAAATCATGGCGGATTGCATCATGGTACCCTGCAAATCCAACAAAATGACGGTCAAAGTGAATTTTCTTGGGTGTGTGTGGATCAAGTAAAAAAGTAATGCATCCTCAACTGATCAACAGTACAGTTATTCCCAAAATTAAGCCCATCGGAAAGCCATGCCTGCCTTTAATGCCTACAGTATAAAATCAACAGTCAATCTAGAGAAAATCAATTATATACAACCCAATAGAAAAATCACCCCCAAAGAGCTGTGCATTGAAAAAAAAAATTCAAATATAGGATGATCTAATGACTACCCAGACAACAAGAAGAACCCCAAAAAATTGGTGGTGAATTTAGCATTGATTAACATATGGAGCAAGGTAAAGGTTTGTCCGATCTACATAAATATGTAGATAGTGAATAATGGAGGCAACAAGTGCTGAAATTTTGAAGGTAGTGGGGGAGCTAACCCAGCCTTTTTTTCTCCTAACAAAAACCCATTTCCATCCCCACCTCCTTTTTTGCCCTTTTTCTTCCCTTCCACCTTTAGGAGACCATCAACTGACCAAAGTACCAACTTGTAAAACATTCCATAACCAAAATAGAAAGAACCCAATTGGAGAATAACAAAACTTCATTCATAACCCCATATTCGGGATAGTGAAGATAAGAAGAAGCAAAGAGACTCTTGGTGTCAACATAGTCTCTCCATCATAAAATGATTGAAAACAGAATAGATGGAGAGTGAAAGAGATAGACAGAGTTACTTGCATATTACTCACGGTCGGAGCTTCGAATCCTACCTATCCATCAAAAGAGAAAACAAGCAGAGAGACAGAGACACAGAGAAAGAGAGAGAGAGGACTTACCAACAGTAAGCGTGTCTGTAATATTGTTGTGCAGAAGCAGGCAACAATAGCCAATTGGAGGAGGCTTTAATGCCAGATCTTTTGGTGGTTATATTTTATTAACTCCAATTATTTATCTCCCCATGTATCTACCACTTTCAACTCACAAACCCAATGTCCTAAATAAGTTACTATTGTTTATTCCCCTTTTATCCTTTGTACTGGTGCAACTTGCCTTGTTTTTTGTACATGTCCAATGTCCACTCCCACTTATTATATGTACTAATATTTTACTATGCCCACTTGCATCCAAAATACTAGTTGTTCTTTTCTACAGTCTCCATTAGCATATATGTAACTGGTCCACCCCCATTGTGGAAAGGTAGCTGTCCTGCCACCATCACTGCAGAATGCAGATGCTTGACACTGTTCATAAGAGGGAGGTATTCTTTCTTTCTTTCTTTCTTTAATTTATGTGGGTGAAGCATGCCGAGGTCGTTGCGGTTCAAACTGTAATTCCCATCTTGTATTTTTTTTTAAATGCAGAGATGATGGGCACTGATTTTTATATTTGTACCATCATTATATTAAACAAACATTTGTATGATTGATCTATACAAATGTTTGCAGAAAGTACTTTTTCAGTACCAAAGTCAGACCATTGTAATGGTAAAAGGAGCAACAATAATGCATGTATATATGTGAATGTGATGCCGAGGGTGGATGGAAATGTATGCAGAAATTGGTGAGTCAACCAGAATTGCTAGATACTATTGATGGATATTGAAGTGATAGAGATCAAAGAGTACGGGAAAGCATATCCCTTATTGGAAATTGACAAAAACGGATGAGATTCAGCACTGACTGAATACCATACCATCCAACTTTCAATTGAAAAAAGGGAAATGATGAAAGATGGACTGAATGAATGAGTGGAAGGCTAGTGGTGACACCCCCCCCCCCCCCCCCCCCCCCCCCCCCCACACACACACACACACAAAAAGAAGAAGAAAGATTAGCCTCCCTTTTCTTTATGGACTAAGATCTTTATTTGTTTTGTTATGTTGTAAAGCAGAGTGAGAATGATCTGACTCTGGTGGTGCATGCTTTGTTGTCCGAATGGATCCTCCAAGTGGAGATCCCTGGCACAGGTTGCGGCAACCCATTGGAGTTGGGATCCACATCAGAAGGGGATGGGAGGGGCAAATCTCCTCCCAAATCCTCTCCTTAAGTGAAAGAAAATCTTCTCAGTGCTTGCTAACATTAACATTTAATAAAAAGGGAGGTTCTTTCACTAAGACTTCCTTTGTTAAGCATAAGCCAAAATGTCTTTTAATTGAGTGGGATTTAGTGGACATGCAACTTAGATTTTCTTTAGTAGAGTGGAGTTTAATCTCATTCAACATATGTTCTTTCCAATGATGTGCAGATTTATCCTCTCATGGTTAAATAATACATGAGGACAAACTTAAAAAAAAGTTGATGAGAGTATGCTGAGATCTATATGGTAAACCTAAAGGGGGACTATAAAGAAGAGCAGAAAGATTAACTTTTCAAAGACTTGTGATGGCTGGAGGTTGAGGGGCCAGAAAATTTAAGTGGAGGGCTCCTTTTACATTAATATAATGTTGAAACTATCATAATAGCTTTGGCACAAAAATTGCAATAATGGTGCATATAATATAGGTAGGTCAGATGCTAGAAAGTTCGACAGATCTGATAACTGATCAAGGACTGAAAACGCAAAGCCAGCTCGATCAACATTGACCTCCAACAGATGTGTAATTTATTTAAGCACTTAAACATGAAATTATAGAGTTGTTTAGGTGGTTAATTGTCACCATCAGAGTAGGCAGGAGCATTTCCTCTTGTTCTTTGTACTTTTAAGGGTCTGCTAAGTCCAAAATCGTATAATCATCCACTCATCATTGCTTTTATCAGTGCATGATAAGCTGTATTAAATTCTTGAGTAGATTCATAATGCCAGATAGAGAAAGAGTTATTTGGTTACCAATCATCCAGATTAGCTCCATTCAGAAAGTAACAAGGTGCAATGCACACCTATAAACCATCCGAGAGATATAGCTCATCATCGGAGAGCTCAGATGGTTGAAACCTAGGAAAAGATTATTTTAAAAATGGAAAACATACAGTAATTATTATCTCATACATATTAAAAATCGGCTATCATGCTCCACCCAGCACTGGGTCTTGATCCATTTTGAAACATAAGCTCTGGAGAGATTGATTAAATAGCAGAGCATTGAAAATAAAACCGAAAGGTGAACACCAATAATCATGAGGTTCATTTATAGTCTGATGAAATTACAAGGTTCTCCAATGACTGCTATCCAGCTTAGTAATCCCATCTCAAAATAGGTATACAAACAAGCATGGTCAATAACTAAAGGTGGATACAGAACCACCCTGGACTTACAGTCTCAAACACCAAATAAATGTACAAATCCATAGTAAACAGAAGCCTAAACAAACTCCAGGGACTCCAATGTGAGAGTAAATAAACGTCCACAACGATTGGCTAGAAAAACTTGCTGTACTGGCTTGTTAGCGAACCTTTTAGGTTGGAATAAAGGCCATAGAGGGAGTACTGCCGGAGTTTGGAGACCTCATACCACGAGTTTAGGGCAGCATCATGTTTGTCTGTGCCAGAAAAAGCGAGCTGTATGCCAATGCTGCAATCAACTGCGCCACCCTGGCTCTTGCAACTGGATGTCCTAATTGCGCAGTTCTGTTTGTTTATGCAAACAAAAGAAGACTTCCCTGAACAAGAAGCACAACCATCTTTTTTCCAGTACAAGTTTTGTAGGGTGCCTTTCTTGAACTCAAGAACCTATGCATCAAAAGCATACAATGTGTGAACATATGGTTGTGTGATTAATGGTAAAGCAGCAACCACATGCATATCTGATCCTTACCAGAGTAAAGCTAGTTACAGAATATGTGTTATTGCCAACAAATATAGGAAGGGACCTTGCAGCATATTTCCTGCCTGCAAATGCTACCATGAATCCACCACTGGTAACCTGGAAAGGCCAAATTATAGTCATTCATAAAATTATAGTCATTCATCCAGTTGCAAGTATCAGAGAAGCCAAAAAAAAGCAATAAATCCAAGAATAACTCACTCTGACCATCAGAAGAATATAAATAAATTATCCAAACAATGGTGGGAATATGATTGTTTTTCAACATCCAGCCCACCTGACTCTAACAGTATTATTGTCATATTTTCCATTATATGCAACTAATTGACTACAATTGTCCCTCATAAGAAGATGATGCATGACCTTGGGCAAAAACAGCAGTGGAGTCACGAGACCAGAAGCAAACTATTGTGATGATGATCAGAGAAGGATAACCCATGGAAAGAAAAACCCACAGTAGATTTTGGCAACAGTATCAACCATTTTTTGCTCTTAGTCATAGTACCACATGGATTGACAAGAAACTCAATACATTAGGGATTTAGAATACACCAAGCAGAATCACAAGGTGGAGGGCAGAAATAATTTTATAATTCAGCAATTGGTGGAGGGGAATAAATACCAACACACTAAGCAGCAAGGGATTTTGTGATGCTAACATGGTATGCAGGATGCATGAGTAGGTATTGGAAATTAAGGACATTATCGACATTGGCAACTTAATTACAATTGTCAGCTCTTTCCCAGGTCTTATTTGTCAGATCTTGTATGATTTTAAACCTTCAAAGTGATGAAACCAGACAAGCAAATCGCTTTCCCACTGCAGACAAACAACTATTTCAATTACATCAATGATAATATCACTTTTCTTCTTTCTTATTTAACCAGACTATCCCATTGAGCATGTGCACTGAAGCTCTGAAACAGTTTTAGTCATCACTAACTGCACTCCCATAAACACCAATAAAGTATCTCATGAGCATTGTCCATGGACACACAATTAATCACTGCATCAAATTAAACAAGACAAGATTTGACATTTTCCATGATTGCACAAGCATTGGTTTATTATTCAAACTGTATTATGTTTCATTTATTATATGCATACTAGCATCAAAACTATTTCCTGACTTCCCCCATTCTCTTTTCAGAATCATCGACCTGGATATGCCACTCTATTCTATTATCAGTTACTTGATGTGCACTCCTTCCTGAAATTAATTTCCAAATCTCTTATTTTTACTCACTTTGTTCCATGCATTGGTAGTCCTCGTAAACAAGCTTGTCAAAGTGCATTGGGTAATCCGTTCTCATACCCAACCATCCTCATCCAAACATCGCATTCAGATGCATTCCTCACAATCAAGTTCAAACATAGGTTTACATAAATTCGACATTTTGAGTGAAGTTATACAAACCCAAAGACCCGAATTAAACATATACAAAGTCAGAATCAAAACCCAACCAAAAAAATTAATCGATTCACAGAGAGAGATGGGGAGACTAAAAAGAGGGGATTGAAACATACAGAAGGGTAGAGGGTGGTGTTGATGGTGAGGAGGGAAATCTCGTCGACCTTGGGCCTGAAGACGGCGAACTCGGCGGAGGAGAGGCTGAGGCGACGGTCGCAGGGAGAAAGCTGAACTTTTTTGTCGTCGGAGAAGGACTGCTTGGTCGAGAATGCTATGCCGAAGCTGAACCCGTCGTCCTTCTGTACCTTCGTGTCCGCGCACGGTGAGTACACGCGGTTCGTGTCGTCCGCCATCGTCACCGCCAACATCGCCGCCACAAACACCGCCGTCAATGCCGCCAGCTTCGCATCCATCGCCGCTGCAGATTTCGATTCGTCGACTCTCTCTCTCTCTCTCTCAAAAAGTTTTGTTTAAAATATTTTTCTTTTGCTTACAGCGAAGGACAACCCATAGTCGGGTGTCGAAATGATCGACTTGGAGAATCACAGCCGTCCATCTTCGACTCCATCAATGTTACCAAAAATGAGCCCTTGAGAGCTTCCATTGGAAGCCCACAAGTGCAATTAGGGCCATTGTCCAATCCATTGCAATGACCCAATCCATTATAATTATAATTATAATCTTCGGAAATTACTAGGGACAGTCACTCTTTTTTAATTTTGTTAAAGTTTAATATGCTTTTAAAAAAATTTAAAAATCTGTATTTCTTCTTACTAACTTGATTGTTGGAGTGCCTTTGGTCAGAGAACCCCTCATTCTCTACACGGTAAGCATTGAGAGAATTACTCACCTATCTATAGCAGTAGTGTCACTTTATTTCAGTTGTATCAATTAGATAGGTTAGCTTGGCGTTCAAATTCAAAATATACCACATACATATTATACATCATCCCGCTTCTTTTGATCTAATTAAAGCTGCATTTGTGTGTAGTTGAAACGCTGAGATTTTTAAAATCATGTGTTTCAAACTCAACTTTTGAAAAACGTGTTTTATTCTTTTTAATCGCTAAATTTTTTTACTTGAAAAAAAAGAGATTAAAAAGTTAACCGCTGAAAATATGTTAGATCCGCATCTAAGAATCTTCAAATTTCAAACACGAAATCTATCTAAACGCATATCAAATGGATCATAGACATTATGTCACTTAATGTAACATAAGCAACCCTTTCACTGCCCCATACTATAAAGCTCATAAATGAAGCACACACATGGTAGCAGGGCTTGCAATGTCATGATGTTCAGATCTGTAACTCCAATCCGTCTATGTATGTTTTACACTGTTATTACTTGTATGAGAAGATGAATGAAATCCCATGTTTACATTATCATCACTTCTGACCAAAAAAAAAAGAAAAGTTTACATTATCAGTAGTATGAAAAGAATAAATAAAATCAGAGGTCCCGAACATGCAGGCTTAAAACTATGTGGACAATTTTTGGGGAAAAAAAAAGATCAAACAATGTGGACACCTTTGTTATCAGTAAGTATTGAGTCCAAATACTTATTTTTCTAAATATTGTTAAATTTCGTTGGTTTGAAAAAACATAATCACTCAACAAACGTGAGCATCACTATCTGACATAACAGCCAAATCGCAACCAAATTTAGTCAAATGAATAATAACTACTATCATTTTCATTTCTGAAAATTCATTCAGTAATGTTTATTAGGTGTGATCGAACAACGCTGTAACTGACTTTGAATTTTGAAACTAAATCTGTTTAAACTGTAATTGCAGTCTGAAATCATTGAATTATCCACCTCACAAGTCACAAGTTATTAATAATGAGTGAATCAGCCCGTGACTTGAAAGGCTTTACCAAACAAAACGAGCAGTTCCTGCAAAGGTCCCAGTATTTATTATATAGCGTCGGGTGAAGGAAATCAACAATACAGACAAAACACCATTTTCCAACCAACAACAGTGATGGAACAGTCCTGTTTTTTTAAGGATTTTTTGGAACCCCACCAATCAACCCTCCTTTGATTGTTAGTCAATGCCTACAACAATGTCTTGTTCTAACAGATTCTATGAAATGAGATTTTACTTGAAATTTCAAGAATGAACACACCAAAAAAATTCAAATGCAATTTTCCAAAATGAGAATGAATGCGACCAAATTTGTATTCCTTGTGGTCAATGTATGTTACAGTTTCAAAATCGCTATGGGAGGGGAATATAATTAAAACATCAAAATTAACCTTTAACTTGCATTTTTTTTTTTGTTCAGTGTGAACTGGGGCCAGTCGAAGGTGAGAATTCCAATTTCCAACCACCCGGCTTAAAAAAAGCATCTGTGACGAAGCACAAACACCGACACAGCTCTGGTCATGATTTTCATTATTGTTAGGAGGACCTTGAGGTGAGGGCCCCACCAATGGAAGAGGCCAAAGAAGATGGAGATGCATAGAAAGAAATGAAGAAGAGGAACAGTGAAAAGGCCCCAATATAAAGTGAAAAAGATCAACAAAGAGTGCCCACAAAAAAAAGCAAAGCAGCAGCAGTAGTTGTAGAGATGAAGCAATAGAAAGTAGGGGAAAGCGCTTTCAGTCCATAGAGAGGGAGACCCACAAGAGTATGAACTTTAATTATAAAAAAAAACATAATGAGGGCTAGAGCAAGGAAAGGATAACAAAGAGAGCAACTTCTTTGTGCCTCTCTTTTCATCAACTATCATCATCCATGACACAAACATTCTCTTCACATTGACTCAAAACACATTTCACATTTACAAATACCACTTACACTCATATGAAAGTGGGCTTACCCTCTTGTGGGTGCTCCTCCTTTCATATATTCACACAACACCCATTCAAAAGGTTTCCACTCCTCATAGGATGGACCTTATTCATCCCCCCTCTCTCCCTCTAATTCTCTACTTTTACTACTTTATATTTATATACCTCCTAATGCTGCTGCAGCTTCAACACCGCATCCGGTTGGGCTCCAGTTTTCACCTGCGAAAATCACCATTATATGCTGTCAATCCATTTGTCATGAACTATTGCTTGAACTTGACTAAAAAAATTCTTCACCCAAAATGTTGAGCTAATTCAGCAATCATTAGGATGTTTTTTTTTTGTTCTTTAACAGAAAATTCAATATGGATTGCACTATGCATATGTTAACATCCAAGCCAAGTAGCATGTGACCCAATTGAGAATTCAAAGTCTACAATAAACAGAGGAACCCACCAAAGTGATGGAAATAACAGGAAAGATTGCATCTTTACCTCATTCGAATCCACAGCAGCGCCACTGGCATTCACAACCACCTTCAGCAACCCCACAAAACCACTCTCTTTTAGTCCCGAAAGATGACACTATCAGCGATCGCCATCAGAGGCTCCAGAGACTCCGCCGAGAACTTCCTCGCAAACAGATACGAATAAGTGGAATTCGACACCCTGAGCCTCCTCACAAGATCAGCTGAAACCTCATCCGGGCCATACGTGTGAGGATGCCCACCGACACTATCGGTCCAATTGACCCTCGTCAGCGTATAATGCGTGCACCCGTTCGGGTCCCGCATCGAAAGCAGAGTCGGGAAGTAGTGCTCCTCCGGGTAGCAAGAATCCTCATTGGACTTCAAGCACGGAAACCTGAACTTCTTCCACAGCCTCTTCTCCCTCACCACGAGCAATGCGTGCTGCCTCGTCAATACAAAGAACTGCGACCCCACGCGGAAACTCGAAAAGGGCACCTCCGGCATCATCACGTCGTCCCCCCTCGCGACGTACCGGTCGTGCAAGCCCGGTTCGCCCGACAGGATCTCGATGAAGCTCTTGTAGCGGAGGCGGCGGTTAGGGTTGGAGCCGAAGAGGGAGCGGTAGACGAAGCGGAAGGAGTGGATGGGGATGCAGTGCTGGGAGAGGAGGGCGAAGTAGGTGTTGGAGGGGTCGTCGATGAGTGCCGCCGCGAGGAGGCGGCGGGCGGCGGAGATGAGGGTGGGGGAGGCGCGCTGCGTGCGCTTGTTGCCGGAGATGAAGCGGGCGGCGGTGAAGGCGCCGCCGGGGGGCGCGAAGGGCTTCGTCGGGTCGGTGTGGACGTAGACGTTGTAGAGGCTATCGTGGCCGGAGAAGAAGCGGTCCCAGAGAGGGGAGAAGGTGAGTGGGGAGTTTGTGAGGAAGAGAAAGGCTATCTTGGGTCGGTTTTTGGGGGGGAGGGAGAGGTCGGAGGAGGAGAGGGTGGCGCGGCGGAAGAGGGCGAGGTCGTCGATCTCGTCGGCGGTGGGGATGGCCGGGAGGGTCTTTGGGGGGAGTATGTGAGGTGCCAATATGAAGAAGGTGAGAGGGAGAGAGAGGAGGAGCACGAATGAGAGCACAAATGGGCTGCTTGTTGATGACAACATCTTCACAGAATGGGGTTCTTTCTCTGTTTAGCTCAATTGGGTTGGTTTTTCTGATACATAGATTGGATCTTTACAAAAATGGGAGTTTGAAGAGATGGGTTTTGGATTTTTTATGTTTTGTATAATTTGGGTTTCGATTTGTTGAGATGTTGGATCATATTTGGAGAGGAGGAGATGGGTTTCTTCAGTGAAAAGCAAAGGAATGCAATAAAAAAAGGAGCTGACTTTTTTTTGGCTCAATGTCTTACTTTTGATTTCTAGCTGGAGAAGAAGTGACAGAAGAGGTGGAGATTGAAATGGCGAATTGGGTTTCGAGGATTGAAGAGGAAGACAAGGAGGTGGTGGAGCTTAAAAAAATTAAAAAAAGAGTTTTTTTTTCCCCTCAATCCATCAAAGAAGTCATTCCAAAATCTGAAAGGAGTTTATTAGATTGATTGAAAGGGAAAGAAGAACTGCGAAAGAGTGGTGGAAGGGATTGTATCTTGAGGGGACACTCTCTCTCTCTCTCCTTTTTTTTTATTATCTACTATTATATTTAATTACTTATTATTAATTAATTGATTAAATTGAATGGGGTTGGTTGTGGTTCAGATGTGGAGATGGATCCATCGTGACCGTCCAATTCCGGAGACTCTGAGAGCCCCCCACGTCACGTGAACAGGACACGCCATCCTCTCTCCTGTGCTCAATTTTTAATTAAAAAAATAAATAAAGAAAGACTATTTAAATAAAAAAAACATAAACTAATTTTGTTTTTTTTTAAAATAAGAATGCATCAGATACTGAATGGTGCACACAATCAATGCTTCCCACATTAAACATAAGCCCCGGCAACCCCGACAACCCCGACTCCCTCCATTTGTACGGGCTCGCATTTTGCGCCCGTCACGTCAACCCCGAAAACACGCGCGCACGCACGCACGCACGCACGCGCGCGCATCTTCACTGGTCAATTGACCACAGGTGCTAGATTCACATCTTTTGTATCCTTTGCCTCTAGTAAACAAGGAAACATTCAAATAACCCCTTTTAAACTTTTCGAGATCCATATAACATCTTTGATTTCTTCTGCAGTCCATATAACCCTTTTAAAACATCTTTATAAATCCAAATAGTCTCATCAGTAAAATTTTCATTAACAAATTAAGATTATTCTATGAATATTCTGTTAAACCGGAAGGAAACATTCAAATAACCCCTTGTAAACTTTTCAAGATCCATATAACACCCCTGATTTTTTCTACAGTCTATATAACCCTTTTAAAACATCTTTATAAATCCAAATAGTCTCATTAGTAAAATTTTCATTAACAAATTAAGATTATTCTATAAATATTCTGTCTTATTAAACCTAACCTGATCAAAACATGGTATACTAAAAATTCTCTACAATGTGTTAAAAATGTTAAAAACATATATAAATGATAATTTTACTTTTGTAGATAAGATTTAATAATTTATCCGGAGATGTAAAATTGTCCTTTACAGAAGGTTTTCAACATTTTTAATATATTGTAAGAGGTTTTTCATATATTGTATTTTCAGTTAAGTTTAATCAAACGAAATATTCACATAGTATTGCCCATCTGTTGATGAAAATTTAATTCAAGTAGTTATTTAAATTTACATAAATATTTTTAGAGGGTTAAATAGATTTTAGAAAAAAATGTCAGGAGTTTATATGGATTTCACAATTTACAGGCGGTTATTTGAATTTTTCGCAATAAACAAAGATCGTGAAGATGGTCCTTTTGAACTAACCATTTATATAAGCTTGGCCGGTCCCTGTAGAGGTAGTTGTGGGGTTAGGATCAAAGGCAACATATTCCCATCTCTCCAGTTTGGGGTGGTTGTCAGGTTAGAATCATAGGCAGGAAGGCTGGCAAGCTTTTCAATACTCCTGCATTGATCATGGAATATAATGAGTAGGACACATGTATATCATGAGATTAGATTCAACTGGAAGAAAATTTGAATTACCCGCATTTAACTTAAGTTATGGTAAATGTTACAGACAGTATGAATCCACCCAAACTCATATCTCAGCAACAGAAGTAAATCCGGTTGTGAACAACTGGGGAGATGACTTTCTATACCATGATAAATATATGTACAGATACCGTAATCACGGGATGCCGTTCAACAGGCTAACCAAAGAACTTGAAAAAAAAAAAATCTATGGGTCACGGACTCAATATTTTCTACTACACATTTGAGGCATTCGCTTGTTTTTGTGATTTCGCTTCTGACTTGGGAGTGCTATCCTTGGTGGGCTTCCGCGCATTGGGTGTCTGGCTGACCAAAGTCCTCTTGGTCGAACGCCCCTTGGCTTGTGATCCTGTACCTGCTCGATATCAAACAAAGCAACACTTGTAATGATGAGAAACCCACAGTAATATAAGATGCAGAAAGCATGAGAATTGATCAAATAGGCACAGGAGGGGTATTAAGCTACTAAATGGTGGGCTAAACAAGGGTGCGTACACAAATAGGCACAGTGCTTGATCTGCAAGAATTAAGAGTTATATAAAGATTGAAGGATTTGATGATTGATCGGGCAGATAATCCATCATATGATACATATGCAAAATCCCAACTCACACGGAAAACATCAATCTAGATTAGATGACTGGTAAAAAAAATTCAAGATAATAGAAATTGACAGACACCTGAATTAACTGTCTCTGGGCATTTCAATTCTGAAATAGTGTACTTGATGTATTTTAAATACTGCACTGCACTGTTTGATTTAAATCTGTTCAATGTTTATTATTAACGGCATTTCTAGCCTTGTTTGTAATTGATTTAATGCCATCTTTATCAGATCACTCATAAAACAATCAAGGCAATTTTGACATTTGACAACATGTTTCCTGTCAAGGTAACACCACGCTGAAAAACCACAACACTACAGCGTCACAACATAAATGTCCCACCAACTTGCTCCAAAGAATGCACAGGAAATACATATTCCAGATGACCAGTTAAAGTAAATCTTAAAGGATAAATTTAAAAGTAAATGACAAAGTTAATCATGAATACAGTATCAATAGATTTCCACTATCTCCCTAACACAAATGCTTGAAACATATTGAGGTTGATATAAAAAAATGCAAAAAAATTGCTATTTTAAGACAGCTAGCGCAGCAAGTTGGTAACTAATGACCACCTTCATTGCATGTATTTATCCCAAAAAAATATAAAAAAAATCTAAGATGGGTAAGTGAACACAGAATATTCAGTAATCCATGCATGTTTGTTCAATGAGATGGAATTTGGTCCTAGGACTGCTAAATCTACAGAAGAGCTAGGAACCAATAAGGGTAAACTTACCACTGTTTGGCAATGAGAGTCGTTTCTTGGCCTGGGAATTATCCGGTTGGGAGGGCCTTTCTCTCGGATTGCTGTGGGATCGAGCAATCGGTGCAGAAGGCCTAGAGCTAGCTTCTTCAGTCACAACTTCAGGAGTCGGCTTCAATTTGGTCTTGCTTGACAACGTTATAGATGTGGCTTGAAGTCCCATAGATCTGTTGGATGAAGAACCACTTCCATCAGAACGAGACGGACCATTTTTCTGATTTGTTACATTGTGATGAAGGGTTGAAATGGGTTTCTTTCCAACTGGTTTGATGGGAGTCTTAACACCATCTTTTCCCTCTGTTAAACCATTCTCATGGACCCTTGCTCCATCTTTGAGATTTGTGTCGAGGAATCGATTTTCCCATGGACGAACAGCCATCCACCTCTCCAGCCAATTCCAACCCCAGTTGTTTTTATCTAGTTCAAATCCTGCAGGAGCTGCCATCTGCCTTGAACCTGTCTGCCACTGCAGCAAAATAAGAAATGGTTGACATTAGCATTCATGGAAATTCAATCGATAGATACGACTCTGAAGTCCTTTCACAGGAAGTGAGAGTGGCAAACAAACACTGAAGAATGATACTGGGCGTGACAATACTTTGAACATGTTCACTGTGTAGTTAATATATTTGAGTGGATGAGTGTTGGAAATTGAATTTCACTGGGTATGAATATTAAAGGGATGGACTAGTCTTAACATTAAATTGAGTGAGAAAGCCATAATCAAAAGCTTCAAGAAGCAAATGACAAAGACAAAGGCTAAACAAACATTCAGAGTGGCATTTCTCATGGAACCGTGTCGGCAGAGGAATAATGATGTGGACCCTGGATAACTTGCTACAAACTCCTTGTCTACATCGCCTAATTTTGTAGTCTTTTAGCATAAATTTTGTTTTACTCTGCTCAATAAAATGACAATAGCCAGGATTTACCTGATGAGAAAGGGCATATGCCATGGCTCTCTCACGCTTAGCAGCAGCTTCTTGCCTCTTAATCAATTTCGCCTGAATCTCCTCAACTGACCCAACACTGTCACACCACCCTTCCTGCACAAAGAAACAAATTATATGCCCAAACACTCGGTATGAGTCGATGACCATCAACAATACAAATAAAAAATAGATATATTTTATTTAATTGTGTTATCATTACTGGAAGATGCGCACACACTTATTAGATGAAATCAATAGCAATTGAATGCATTAAAGAATTACATAAAATCCCAATCACAAAAATTATTCAGTAATAGAAATAAAAATGACTAAATTTGATTGAATTTATCCGCACCATAAATAAAACTCATGGAAATTCAAGATGATTAATGAATACTAAGAACCACTTTTTCATTTCTACGACTACATGTTATACATGATAATGGCAATGTCTGCCGGCTTGCAAAACAAAAACTTTT
>CM060865.1:182868-207868 GCA_030737845.1 Acorus calamus | reverse complement strand
GCAAGCAGAGCTAGACAGCCCAACATCAAAGATCTGAAAAGATCACACAACTTCAGCCATTCTCAAAAAAAAAAAAAAGTACTGCACTCAAACTAATTCTTACCTTGGCAATGAAATTTTGGTCCAATAAAATGTCACTAGACCTGATAGATACATCATATACAGGTGGATCGCAGAAAAATAACAGGTACTCCTGCAAAATACACAAGGCTACGCAATCACTGGATGGTCCAAACGACTGAGCATGACACACCAAAGGAAATGATATGCAGTCTGACAAATAAAGGGAACCACATACAAGCGCAGCTGCTACGTTCACGGCAATTCGCAAACGGGTCCTCCAATCCAGTGGTGTTTTAAGAGGGTCTGTGCAAAAAAAGGTTCCACCCCATCAAATTGTTAGCCTTAACAGTTCAAGTTGCAAACAAATCAATCATTCCAAAAAATCATACCATGTAGATGCTCCTTTAGGCTTCCATTTTCCATGTAATCAAATACTAAGAACCTAAAACCAAGATGCAGTCTTTAGGCTTGAACAACATAGATTTTTTTTCTTCAAATATTTCTTGATGAAAATATTACCTATGATGGCCTGCTGAGTACCCTCTAAGCCTAATGACATGAAGATGGTGCATCCGACTAAGGAGCTCCAATTCCATAAAGAAGGCATCCTTCCCCTGTTGAGAAGCTCTAAATTCTTTCACCGCAGCGATTAGGCCATCGGGGAACCAAGCTTTATAAACAGTTCCATGGGAATCACTTTCAATTATAGTGCTGAATCCTTTGGTTGCTCTTTGAATCTCCTTCAATTTATATTCCCTTATGAATGGTGAAAATACGCCTACAGTAAGATCGCCAATAAATAAATGAAAACTCATTTCCATATCATTATGCAGGGGCGGCACCACCCTTTCAACAGTGGGGTCAAATGACCCCATAAAATTAAAAAAAAATAAAAAACAAAAAACCAGCCCACTTATCTTGTTTAATTCAAGTTTGATCCATTATAGTTTTTTTTTAAAAGAAATAATGATATATCCATTTTTTAAAGGAAAACAAATCAATCCATTAATTTAAAAATAAATTGGCTTAGACTCCATAGTATTATCCATTAAAAACCTTGTACCCATTGCTCTATTAGAAAAAATAAAAATATGAGACCTTAAAATACCATATTAAAAAAAATGTCAGCTTCTGGAACCCCTTATCGGCGGATTTGTTGATCACCCGCTGATGCGCCGATCACTGACGGATGGACGGACACGTCCACTATTGTTGATCATGTTCCCAATCTCCTCATTCTACTGTATTTTCAGATATTTAATCATGGATTTTTAGAATTAAAATGAATTTGTGATCTTGCTAAAAAGTTGGTGGAGACAAAGAAACACCTCATATATACATTAATCTATTTGTTTTTTCTGAAATGAAAATCATCAATAGCTGAATGATTGTTTGGTCACATACATTGAAAAAGACATATTCGATAATGTTGATAATGAAATCATCATACAACGATTTCAAAATATAAAATTTCGTCGAAGACAATTATAAAAGTTTATATATTGTAAATATTTGATAACTTATTTTTTATTAATATAAATTGTTACGTTTTCAAAAGAAAATTTTAGATTTTTTATAACTATATGATAACAGTTGATCTTTTAAAAAATTTGTAAAATTTATTCTTTTGAATGACCCCATTGATAAAAATTCCTGGAGCCGCCATTGTCATTATGCAAAATAAATGTCTGTTTACATCTATTGCTTAATTGATCGAATTTGATTTTTTTTTTTTTCATTTTTAACATCCAACAGTAACAGAAGAAGGTAAGAACATGCCCAATCTGAAATTTATTTGGTTCTCTTGTGAATAGTGAAGATGAATTCCTGTTCCTATCTTTCCTAGTCACCCAATTTAGATGAAAACAGTAAACCCACCAACAAAACAATTGAATTTTGCATATAAGAAGTGATTTTGATCCAAGAAATCAACAAGGAAAACAAAAACCCAGAAAAGGAAAGCAACCCAGATCTTAGAATTACTTCAAACAATTGAGATTGAGAGAGAGAGAGGAGAATCATCACCAGTGGGAGAGGCTCGAAGACAGTGAAGCAACAGTCCCTTCATTTCCGTCCGATCATTGTTCTAGTTCCCTTCATTTCCGTGACATCTCTAAAATCAATCTCTCTCTCTCTCTGTCTGTCTGTCTTTCTCTCTCCACAAGTGAACAGAGAGAGTGTTGGTTATTTTTACAGGTACCATTAATATTAATTATTAAAAGAAAAAGTAAAAAGTGGTCAACTGGGTGGGAATCCGATCCACGTAAGCATGGATTCATCTTTTGCATGTTTTTCCGTGCTGGATTTTAAAAAGCATGATTTCAAACGAATCCGAATCTGACCTCTTTTTTCACTGTCAAATCATAACCATACATCTTACATCTAACGGATACGCTCCATTCTAATAAGCCTACTAGATCCACACCGTTCATTTTTATGTTCCCTTTATTCTCTTGCTTCTTTTGGATTGAGCTCTCGTGTGAATGAAATCCAGTCACTTTTTTTTTCTTTAAGGCTCCGTTTGGAAACACAGATTGAAAAGTAGATTTTGGAATAAAGCTGCTTTTTAAGATGATTTTAGACCTTTGACTTTTTTTGATGCTTTTTTTTAATTCAGGAATCAATATTTGGAAGGAATTTAATGTTTGGTAGAAAAAGTTGCTTTTCAATTCAAAAAATCGATTCCGACCAAAAATCGTTCTTTTTGAGATTTTAAAAACACGGATTTCGAGAGAGAAATTAAAAGGAATCCAGCTTTTGATTCCGCAGGAATCCGACCCGTTTGGTTACGCGTTTGGGCGGAATCTGCTTTTTGAAAAAGCGGAATCCGCCCAACGCGGAACCAAACGGACCCTAAGAAAAAGTACATGATTCTCTCCCATGAATGAAAATTCTCATGATCCTATTCCTAACCAACAAGATAATAAATAAATTTATAAAAATACGTACTTCATTAAATAATGTATATTATTTTTGAAACATTAAAATATATGTGAATTAAAATTATGGCAAAAAAAAAAAAACTGGACGAAACATTATCAATAAATAAATAGTATTAAAATAAGTGAAATTTAAAAAGTGTACTATAAAAATTCAGCCTGACACTATTGGCATTTTCCAACAGTCCCTTACACAAAATGCCCTTACAACAGTAACATTTTCCTTTTGGATTGATTGCAAAAGAATAAAATAATTTTTTAGAGAAAAAACTCTTTCTAGGAGCTATAATATATATGTAATTCTCATAAAAAATGTTTTAAAAATGAAATACAAAATAATGTGAGTTTTTTTTTAAAAAGAAGATAGATATTGTTATTGCGATTATATTAATGAAATCATAGTATAATTTCAAAAAGATAAAAATAAAGAATAAAGTCATGAATACGCTGCCACCCTCTCGATTAATAAGAGATATCTAACTGAGTAGAATGCAACATTGCCCGTCCATCACTCCTCGATCCCTCTTTATGTCATACCTAAAAAGGAGGATGGATAGGTCTATTTAAAATTTTATTCAATTCCTGTTACAATTTAGCCTAAACAGATCTAATCAAAATTATTTATTAAATTACAAAGTAAAGTATTAGATTTATAAAGTAAATATACAATTCTATTCAACAAATGGTCGAATAAAATAAATAAAAATTGAACGAGACAAAAGATTTTTTTTTGCATAATAAATCAAAAGATAATTCAAAGATAAACTGCTTAATCAACACCCGTATCCCCCAAAAAGGGTCATCAGTGTCTCAAAGAGGGATTATGTTTTTATGTATGGGCCCATGGCATAAACTCATAATTGGAAAGACTGTGTCCTAAAATGGGTCCATGGCATCATTAGATTTAGGAAAATGTGATACTCTCATTTGCACTCTGCTGTGTTTTTTATTTTGAAAAATCTTAAATTCAATCATTTTTATAGTCTCAAACTCATATCATAATGTTTTTATTTTTATTTTAAATAGTGAACATTATTTAATGACTTACATGCTTTGATAATAAATATATATCGCTTTATTTCAAATTGAATAAATCTATTTATAGTAAGTGCAAAAAAAATATAATGAAATATATACATCGTTAGATTATGTATATACTTTCACTGGATTTCTAATGAGGTATATAAGACTGTATTTTATACTGTAAAAAAAATGAGTGTAATAGCGCCCTTTCATTTTTAAAAAAAATCATATATCTCATTTAATGGATATACTTTATAAAAACTTAAGTATATATTTCGATGAATTGAAATGTATCATTCATTGTATCATTCATTGGTATATGTGAAAATTTTCAATGAGATATATATGAGTGGAGAAGGCTAACGAGATATACAGAATTGTATTTGAGATTATAATTCTTAGTTTTATTTCAGTCTACACACTCCTCTATTTTAGTATGTGTATTGAAATTCCGTTTTATAAACCATTAAAATCTTTTCTTTTTTTTAGAAAATGAAAATTTATTAAAATTTGGAAAAAATCGTTCATTACAAGAAAAGATTAAAAAAAAATAGAATGTTTTGTAGTAGAAAGATATATATTAGATAAATATAATATAAGAAAAGATAGGGCTGTGGTCTTCCTATAATGAAAATATATAATAAGAATGTTGTTTTTAGGTAATAAAAGTAAAGATTGAAAAAAAATACAATATAAGAATGTTCTTTCTTGGTAATAGAAAGACGAGTTGTGATACATGCGCGGCCAAGACCCAATCCCACTTTTATAATTCCTGCAAGAAGAACATTCCTTCTGAAGGCCATTACATTCAACGGAACATGCAACTCTCAATCAGTTCATGTTGAGGTATATCCTTAGTTCATCTTCATTTCCATTAACAAATTGTAGTTTCACGGTAATTATTTCCCCAAACATACAAAGAATTGCATACTCAACTATATATGGTGATGATTGAAAAGCGCAGGTTTTGGGTGATATACATACATGCATGCACCTAATGAAACATCATGGATTGGAAACTCTGTATCATGGATCATGTTCAGGCAAGTGAACGGACTCACCATCGATGGCTTCGGAACGATCAATGGCATGGGCAAAATCTGGTGGGATCGAGCTTGCTGGCCCCAACCTAACTGTACAACCAAACCAGCACCATCTGTAAGTATATATATGGCTATTTAAGGTATCAATCTTTCAATTTATAATATGGATTAATTCACTAATACCCTAACCCTTTTTTTCTCTCTATAATCTTCTTTGAAAATGTATAGCAAATATCATTCTTGGGATGCAACAATCTACGTTTGAGGAATTTCAAGCTGCTGGACAGCCAAAGGAACCGTTTAGGAATAGTTGGGAGTGAGGGACTAACCATCTCAAACCTCACAATCACCGCACTAGGGGACAGTCATAACACTGATGGTATCTGGAGGGGCAAAAATTTACTTACCAGGTTTGGGTAGTCGAATTCGGCCTCTCATGTCTCCTCCGACTGGTACCGCTTGGTTGCCGACGATCCTCTTCCTTGAAACTCGAGGATAGATCCAACGATGCGGGTCCGCGGTGGACCGATGGACGGGGTTTTTGGTGTGGTTTGAACTGAACCTGATGTCACCTCTCAGGCTGCCTACGTACCCTAGTTTAGGGATCAAGTTACACGTAGTTCCTCTCTTTTGACGGTGAGATTTCGCACCGGAAGTGATGATGTGAATGGGGTCTGGTGGAAAAAATGTTTTCCTCCTCCATTACTGTGGGTTGTTGCCTCTATTTATAGAGGAATTTGAATGGTGTTAGGGTTTCTGATTTGCTCCTTCCCATCGGACGAACGAGAGGGCATCAGTCATTAGTGAGGGGACCACCGATATAATTGCAGGATTTGATCAATTATATGTTGACATGTATATCCATATTTGGTTGGGATTTGGTGGACACAGTCACTGATGACTTCATTCTATGATCTGTTTGATATTAATGGATATTAATAGAGAATCAATGTTGATAATGATCCATAATTGCTTAAGATTTATATGGATCACCTCAATCACTGATTGGATTTGATACTGACTTGGTCAATCTTGGGTTTCCGGGTCGAACCCGTTTATGTCGAGATTGGTTGGGCCGTCGTGTTGTCGGGTCGAAGCTGTTCGTCAAATTGGACTCAGGCCTGGAGGACCGTTGCTCGGTCAGTTTGGATCTAATGGGCTTAGCTATCCGGCCCACTATGCGTAGCCAGAAAAATTGACGCCTACAGTATCGGTGTTAGCGAATCAAATAATGTGATAATAGAGCACTGCAAAATTGGAACAAGTATATATCATCCACTCCAATTCCTTGTGTCTCCAAAAAGGAGACACGAAAAAACGCTCCACTGAAAAAACCCATCCCCTTCTTTTCGTCTTCCGGTGGCCCCTCCGGCAATGCCGGATCCACCACCGCTGGAGGGGGTTCCTCCCCCTTCTCGCCCTCCTCTTCCCCCAGATCCCCACCCCCATAACCCCTCAGACTCTACCTCCCCCATAAACCACCCTGCAAACCCCTCTCCTCCTCAAACCTCCTTCTCCCTGTTATCTCTCCCGAAAGCACTTGCATTATCTGGGGTGATCTCTTCTCACTCCACACATCCCCATCCCATTGTAGCTTCACTGTCCAATTTTGTGGCCCCCTCTTCTTCCTTGCCACAAGTTGCTCTTCATATGAGCTCCCCTTCAGTCCCTGTGGTGGGCCCCTCCAATGGTGGAACTAGGGCCAACCCTGTTGCAGGTGTCTTTGTTGGTCCATCCAATGTGGTTTCCATCCCTATCTCTGATCTTGGTGCTTCTTTGTCCACGGGGATCTCTCTCCCTCCTCCATTCAGCATAGCTTCCAAAGGTAAAGGCCTTCTTCCTTGTCCTTCTATCAAAGGTAAAGAAGGGGAGCAACCAAAGGGTCCAAGATCTGGGCCGGTTTTAGCTCCTCGTCCTAGACGTAATTGTGTAAATGTCCATCTTCCTGAAGTTAATGCTGAGTCAAAGGACTGGGCCAGCCTTTTACCAGTAGAGACAAAAAAAACATCTTACCAGTATTGATTACTTCCCTCCAGAAAGAGATTGCTCACAGAAGTTTGCTGTCTTAGAAGAAAAGGAAGTAAAGGAAGCAGAAGAAGCTTGGGGATTCAACTTGGTGGGCTATGTCTGGGGAAAATCTCCGGTGTATATTCCTTTTCTACAATTTATAAAGAAGTTGTGGAAACCAAAAGCTGAGATCAAATTGAGCTTGCAAGGGAATGGCTTCTTCATGGTCACTTTTGATTTGGAGGAAGATCTTATCTATGTGCTGGAAGGTGGCCCTTGGTCTATGAACAATCGTCATTTTGTTATTCAAAAATGGAATCGGAACACAAGAATGGAGTTCGAAAGACTCAAATCTATTCCATTATGGATCAAATTCCCTGGTCTTCCTCTCCATTTTTGGTCTCGTACTTGTATTGGAAAAACAGCAAGCTTGATCGGTACACCACTCTATATGGACACACCAACTGCAACTCGTTCTCGTACTGCCTTAGCTAGGGTGTGTGTTGAATTTGTAGCGGGAGAGGAGCTGCCGGATGAGGTTATTGTCCAAATTCGAAATGGTGATCGAGAAGCGGTTAAAGTTACTTATTATTGGAAGCCGGAAGCATGTAAACATTGCAACACTTTTGGGCATGATGAGGCCATATGTTGCATGAAGGCTAGAACTCCCTTGGTTCCCAAAGCAGCGCTGACTTCAGGGACTAATCCAAAGGTGGTCCCAGTTGAGGTCCCTTTTGTAGAAGTTAAAAATTCTAAAGGAATCAAGGATGCCAATCCTTCATCCCAAGATGCAGTCTCTAAACCGGATCAGGTAGATCACTCTGATACAGTGACCCCCTCTACAACTCTTGTTCAATATTCTCCCACTCCCGGTGCAAAGACAGTTGTCGAGCAGAGTTCTTATCCCCTCCAGAAGAAGGCATCTACGGAGGCTTTTTCAACTCTGAGGCAAGTCCCAATGTTATTCAATCTCTACAAAAGTCATCCTTTGGCAATAAGGTGCAGAAATCAGTCAGCTCGGACTCAGACAAGCTAGATGGATTGGATACTTCTACTTCTGAGAGTTCCTCTCCTTCAGAAAATAGCAACAATGACCTTATATTGCAATTGAAAAGTCATCCCCAAAACAAAAAGGCTGCAAGAAAATAAAAAAGCATTAAAATATCTGGGTCTTCAAGTGTGCTTCCTTTACCTCACAAATTAGCTTCAAAGAAAATCAAAAGGAAGAAACATGGTCCTATTTCAGGACCTTCAAAGGCAGAGGCCTAACTCCTCACACATCATCCAATTTTGTTTTATGGATTGTGTTTTTTAGAACATCCGAGGGCTCAATAGCAAAGAAAAACAATTGGATGTAAAATCTTTTTTGTCAAAATATCTGGGTCTTCAAGTGTGCTCTGGTAGAAACAAAAGTGGAGGACCATAAAGCTTTGCAAATTAGTAGGAGGATTCTCCCCCACTATTAGCTTCTCAATCCTATCCCCAATGGTTGCGTTTGGTTGTTATGGAACAATTCACAGGTGGTTGTTAATCTGATCTGTTTTTCTAACCAATATTTGCACTGTAAGGTCATTCCCTCTAATACAGAACTCCCAAGTTATTACTTGACGGTGGTTTATGCTTCCAACTCTGCTGGTGACAGAATCTCTCTTTGGAGCGATCTAGAAGACCTGGCTGTCTCAGCCAACTTGTCTAAATGGATGGTTGGAGGAGACTTCAATGAAGTTCGCTATGCTCATGAAAAGTTGGGGGGGCACCCTCCTCACACTCGAAGGCTCTCCAGGTTCAATAACTGTATTGAAGAATGTCATCTCCAAGATCTCAGAGGAACTGGCAGCCCCTTCTCCTGGTGTAATAATCAGGAAGCTAAGATTGCTTGCAAATTGGATCGGGTATTGGTGAACCTCCTTTGGATGCTGGAGCTCACAAACAGTTTCTACCAATCTCTTCCACCGGGCTTGTCTGATCATGCAGCGCTCCAAGTCACAGTTTGCCCTGCCCCTTCGGGCCCCAAACCTTTTAAATATATCTCGGCCTGGGAATCACACCCATTGTTTGCTCAGGTGATTAAGCAGGCTTGGAACAGAAATTTTAATGGCTCTCCTATGTATGTTCTTGTCAAAAAATTGTAGCATTTAAAATCTATTCTTAAAAATTGGAATAGGGACACTTTTGGGAACATAAATGATCAGCTTTCCTCTTGCCGAAGGAGGTTGGAAAGGGCCCAGGTGGCCTCTCTCACTCATCCTTTAAATCCTCAGCTCAACCAGCAAGCACTTGAGGCCAAGGAAGTCTACCTTCAAATCTTGAAAAGAGAAGAGAGCTTCCTCAGACAAAAGTCTAGGCAGTTATGGCTTCTTGAGGGAGACACAAACTCTAAATTTTTCTACTCCTCATTAAAAGCCAGGGCAGCGAGCAACACCATTCACAAAATCAAGCTTGATGATGGGTCCTTTTCTACTGATCCTGAGTTGATAAAAAGTCATGCTAATGAATTTTTTCACTCCCTCTTAAATAGAAAAAGCTCTGATCATATCCCGGTTCTTCATCCATCCTTGGGTCTTTCATCTGATGATTGTCAAAATCTCTGTGTACCAGTACAGGAACAAGAAATTAAAAGTGCTCTCTTCTCTGCTAAGCCCTTAGCAGCCCTGGACCTGATGGGTTTTCGGCGAGGTTCTTTCAATTTTTCTGGGAAGTGGTGAAAGGAGACTTCATCAAAGCTATTGGTTATTTCTTCCAATCCAGGTATCTTCTGCGCCAATTGAATCATTCTTTTATATCTCTCATCCCAAAGACAAAACATGCAAATTGTTTTGAACACTTCAGACCTATCTCGCTCTGTAATACTGTGTACAAGACTATAACAAAGATCCTTGCAGCTCGTCTCCAAAACATGCTGCCAAAACTTATTCTTCCACATCAATCAACATTTGTGAAAGGCAGGAATATAGTGCATAGCACCATGTTAGCGCATGAACTCGTCAGATACATGAATTCCACCTCTCCAAAAGGTCGGGCATGCGTCAAAGTTGACTTACGGAAAGCCTTTGATAGTGTTCGCTGGAACTTTCTCAAGGAGGTGTTAAGAAGTCTAAATTTTCCTGCTTCCTAGATTCATTTGATTCTTCAGTGTGTTCAGACAGCCTCATTCTCAGTCTTGATTAATGGCTCTCCGGTTGGTTTCTTCCAATCCAAATGTGGTTTGAGACAAGGAGACCCTCTCTCACCCCTCTTATTTGTTCTTGTAATGAATGCTCTTTCTAATTCTATTGAAGCTTCTGTGCTGTCAGGAAAATTGGGGCAATTCATCAAGTCTTCAAACAACATTTCTCACCTAATTTTTGCAGATGACCTTATTATATTCACGGACTGCTCATTATCTTCAGCAATGGAACTTCAGTTCCTTCTTATCTATTTCTCAAAGGCATCTGGTCACCACCTCAATCCTGAGAAGAGCCAACTCTTCTGTACTTCAAATCAGGACCTATTGTCTCAATATTTGGGAATCCCTCTATGTAATCTCCCAGTCAAGCACCTTGGACTCCCGCTTCAATCGGGCTGTCTCTCCAACTCATCATGCTTGCCATTGATAGATAAGATGAAGAAAAGGATACAATCCTGGACCGGTTTATATCTTGCCAAAGCAGGAAGGTTGGAACTCATAAATTCTGTATTACAGAGCCTCAACTATTATTGGATTTCTGGTTTTGCGTTGCCCAAGAAAACTATCCACTTTGGAAAAAATATGTTGATCTTTCCTTTGGGGTGGGGAGGAAGGCAAAAAGAAGATCCATGATGTTTGCTAGGCAGATGTTTGTCTCCCCAAGGAAGAAGGAGGCCTTGGCCTCAAAAGGATTGGGGAGTGGAACAAGGCTACAATGGGGACTAGACTTTGGGAGATAGCCACCAATCATCCTTCTCTCTGGGCCTCCTGGATGAAAGCCAGGTATTGTAGAAGAAATTCGATTTGGAATGCAGCATACTCCTCCTCTGGATCTGCTCTTTGGAACAGGATTCTCCAATCGGCGGAGTGGGTTAGGGAAAACACACAGTATGTTATTTTTGAAGGCAAGAATATCAAGTTATGGGAGGACCCATGCTGAATGGGTATGGTCTAAAGCATCATTTTAATAATCAATCTCTTCTTTTTTGGGGTCCTCCGGATGAAACAACAGTAAATTGCCTCATTTTGGGTGGCAAATGGGAAAAACCTAGGAGGTGGCCTCCTAAATTTGATCACATATGGGATGAAATTACTAAGATAGAGGTTGGGGGATCTGGTCCAGACATACTAGTATGGACAGGAAACAAAACAGGGGTTGTCTCTTGCTCATCAGCTTGGCAAAAAGTAAGGAGAAAAAAGCCTTTTCTTGACTGGACAAAGGCGATTTGGAGCTCTTCTCTTCCTCCCCGCTGGAGTATCCTCTGCTGGCAAGCTAGGCTCCACAAACTCCCTACATCGGATAGACTACGGCGATGGGGAGTTGTTATTTCTTATAGGTGCCCTTTTTGTTCTATATCTGAAGAAAGTTCAGTACATCTATTCTTGAAGTGTCCTTTCTCAGTCTCCATTTGGCAGTCCCTTCTCTCTTCTTTAAAGATAAGATATGCTTCTTTCTCTTCAATGGGGGCATTCTTTATCTGGTTTCTGCAAGGGGCAACCACTGAGGATGAAAAAATGATCCTTAAGTTCATTTTATTATTCACTTTGTGGTCTCTCTGGAAAGCCCGAAATGATTGCATTTTTAATCAAATTGTTCCTTCCAAGGATTCCTTAATTAATCTGATCTTATGTTGCACTAAATTCCGATTTAGTGGTCATGTTATGGATGATTCAAACTCTCCACTTTCAAAGGGTTGCAAGAGTTTGTTTGGTGTCACTTCAGCAACCAAATGCATTCTTCCAATCCAAGTTGAATTGATTCGGCCTTTGGAGGGATGGGTAAAAATCAATTCGGATGGTTCACTTGGGGATGACAGATTTGGATTTGGTGCTGTTGTTAGAGATGTCCATGGGGACTGTTTGGTTGCAATGGCTGCTCGAGTTTGGGCTGCCTCAATCAACCATTCAGAATTGCTAGGAATTCTGGCAGGTCTTCAACTGTGCAAGGATTCCTATACTAAAGTATGGTCTGAATTTGATTCCTTCACTGCTATTGCCTGGGCGAAAGGGAGGGGGAACATTCCATGGACTGTTTTTCAAACTCTTAGACATATCAAGGTGATTACTTACACTCTTAGCGAATGGAAGATCACTCACATCTATAGAGAAGGAAATCGCGTGGCAGATGCTTTAGCAGCATTGCAATCCCAAATTGGTTCCTCATTCTTCCCTCCCTCTCAATTAACCAGTGAAATAGAGGTTCTTCTTCATGAAGACAAGGATGGCATCACTTAGATCAGAATTCCAAGATGTTAAGTTCATTTTTGTATCCAATATTTTCTTACTCTCCTATCCCTCTTAATATGTAATAGTACATCAGCACCTCTCTTATTGTTGGGATAACGCGGCAGCGGAAGTCATGTAACGATTTATTAATATTGATTTTTTTTCTTAATTTGTACTTGATCTGTATTTTTTTTGTTGTAGATGGATTTGATTTATTTTTGTTGATTGGTCAGAAGATTTAGAAAAATTGTGGTCATCTTCAAGTTTTTGGGTGAATATAATATTTGTTTATTTTTTTTAATATGTTTGTTGGGGATTTGACTGATTAATATATGTATTTGTTGGGTATCAATATTTACCTTCTTTAAAAAAAATTGTTTTGTATTTTAATTTAAGTTATATTTAATCAATATTATTTGAAAAATGATCAAATGCATAACTTTTACTTTAATAGTAAGTAATAAATAGATGAGTAATTGTTAAATTTATGGAAAGTTAATAAAAATGAAAAAAAAATTGGATCACTTTCCATTAATAAACATGTAATAAATATAGTAATAGACCAGAAAACTTAAATTTTGAATGAATAAATATGAGTGATTATTAAATCTGAGGGACGATAAAAATATAAGTAATAATTAAATTATTTTCTTTTTATAAAAAGTAATAGATATAAGGGTTAAAGATATTTACATCTCTACAAACATTAGTTATCCCTTATAAATCATTGCCAAAGTTAAGACACACGTACAAATTCTTAAGAACTCACAAAAATCTAATTATCATTACTGAGTGAAATTTTCAATCAAAACTTAACAGAATACTCTTATAATAGTCCATCACCATATACTTCTGTAGACGTTATAATTCCTATAAACAATTATGAATATAAATTAATCCACGCACAAGATCAATTTATCTTTATAAAACTTTTATATTTTTTCATCTTCTACCTCGACATTGTTTGCAACAATTAGAAAATTTGGAACAATTTAATTGTTTCATATTATGTGTTAGAGTTAACTAAAGTACATTGAATCATGATTAAATTTTCTTGACGATAAGAATGTATGTGGATTTTTGTGAGTTTTCAAAGATTTATACTTATACTTCTATCCCAACTCTGAGTATGTGTTTTCAACCCTACATATAATATATTAAAAAATGATAAAATCTACCGAAGAAATTCTGACTGTCCTAATGTTGGAGAAAAATCAAATTATATTTATCTAAGCAGTCCAATAACCAGAATAAAAATCAGAATTAAGCTAAGAGTTTAGAAAGAAATCGCCTGGGTGAAGAAGCGACTGGGTGAAGAAGCGCCTAGGAGAGACTTTCTTTGAAACAGATTTGCCCCCTTTTCCGCACAGGGTTCAACCGGCAAATTGTTCCCGAGATACGTCTTTCACCCACGATTTCGCCGACTCCCCAAGGTGCGTCAGGTGGAGTCCTCGAACCGAACCCTTTTTGCAGTTAATGCCCAGAATGGAGAGTGATGGATCAAAGCAAAACTTTTTCTTTAGAGAAGGAATGTAGGAGAGAGAGAGAGGTAAGATAGAATATTTTTCCTTGTCCCAGATCAAAGAAGGTATTGAAAATTTATAAACAGAAAAGGAAATAACGCTAGTAACGGAAATAGACAACCTTATAATGGTTGTATCCAAATCATAATTGTAATTTAATTATGGCCTAAATCAAATTATATGTTTGATTTCTCCAAGGGCCAAAAAAGGAAACGACAATATATTATTGTCTGATTTAAACCTCAGATTTAAATCATGTAACGGCTAGAATGGAAAGGACAATTATTAATTGTCAAATAAATCTTGTAACAGCTAAAATGGAAGGAACAGGAAGAATAAAAGTCATTATTCTCACAATGACTAAAACGGAAAGAATGATTAAAATCATTCAATTTCAAATTCTACATAAATTTGAAATCTAATAGATTATTCACAACAATTAAAAAGATTTAAATTTGGATCAAAAAATTACATGTATAACCAACAATCCCTCACATGATCCAAATTTAAAATAAATGAAAGGAATGATATTTGGGCAATTTTACTATGTCTTAAGTAGAAGTGTCTTTCGGACTTGAACTTCCACATAGTGTAAATTAGTCTTAGAATGAAATGGACCGTAGTGGATATTTCACCTTGAACTAAGCCATTGTAGCTCACTCTTCGACTAATCACACAACATAGCATGACTTAAGGGTTCGATTCTTCTTAAGGGTAGCGCTATAGGCCGTGCGCTAATATCTCGTTTCATAAGTGCTCTAGGGATTACCCGGGTTCCCATAGATCGCGGCCCCACGATCACACTCACATAGGTGGGTCTCTAAGGGTACCTGTAACCAAACATACCCTGCCTCACTGAGTAAATAACTCTAGGTCTTGATCCCATTAAGAGTATAAAACTAAACCTTCGCCATTATAGTTGAGCATTGATAATCATAGGGAGAGGCAAAATATATATATATATATATATATATATATATATACGCCGATGATAATATGCGGGACGTGCGGTCGTGCGGGAACGACGTCGTTCGTCCGATCGCGGGTCCATCGCATCCAACGGTCGAGATGAATCGCCCCCGACCGTCCGATGCGATGGACCCGCGATGGACCCGTGATCGACGGCCCGTGGTCGTTATCCCGCATATATATATATATATATATATATATATATATATATATATATATTCAATGCTCCTCCAGTCACTCATTAATAGAATTCCACATTAAAACTCCTTCATGGGATCTCCAATCACAGAGGTTGGGTATCTATTAAGGTAACTCATTATTGGGTAAAAGCCCCATCCCCCTCGATGATATATGAACTAACCTATTCGCTAGTCCTTTTGTAAATGGATCTGCAAGATTATTCAAAGATCTTATAAATTCTAAAGATATTACTCCATGTGATATTTTATCTCTTACAGAATTCCATCTAATACTTATATGTCTTCTTTTTTCATTAATAGTGATCTGTTTAACTTTATCAATAACAGACCGACTGTCACAATGCATAGAAATAGGTGGAATTGGTCTACTCACAATTGGAATATCACATAACAAATTTTTTAACCAATCAGCCTCAGAGCTAGCAATATCAAGAGCAATTAATTCAGTTTCCATAGTAGACCTTGCAATAATAGTTTGTTTTGCAGATTTCCAGAAAATAGCAGCTCCTCCTAAATTGAATACATATCCACTAGTTGAATAGTCTCAATTGAATCAAAAATCCAATTAGCATCACAATAACCTTCTAATACAGCAGGAAAGCCAGAAAAAAGAAGACCAAAATCTGAAGTGCCTTTTAAGTATTTAAAAACTCTTTCTAAGGCAAGCCAATGATCTTCACTTGGGTTACTTGTAAATCTACTCAGAACCCCTACAACATATGATAAATCTGGTCTAGTACTATTAGACAAATACATGAGACTTTCAATAATTTGAGCATATCTTTCTTGAGAAACAGCAACACCCATGTTCTTAATTAATTTAGTGCTAGGACAAAAAGGTGTTGAAACTGGATTGCAATCCATATAACCAAATTTATTCAAAATCATTGGCACATAATGAGATTGAGACAGAGAAATTCCTCTAGAAGATCTTATCAATTTTATTCCCAAAATAACATCAGCTTGGCCTAAATCTTTCATATCAAATTTACTAGACAAGAATGTTTTGGTCTCATTAATAACATGCATGTTGGAACCAAATATAAGAATATCATCAACATAAAGGCAAAGAATAACATAATCATTACCAACAGATTTACAATAGACACATTTATCCGATTCATTGATTATAACAATCCTGTTAAATTTTTAATTCCACTGTTTAGGAGCTTGCTTTAATCCATACAAGGATTAATAAGTCTACATACTTTATTTTCTGGTTCAGCTACAATAAAACCTTCAGGTTGATCCATATAAATTTCTTCTTTTAAATCACTATTTAAAAATGAAGTTTTAACATCCATGTGGTGAATTTCAAGATTATGAATGGAAGCCAAAGCAACAAGAGCTCTAATTGTAGCAAGTCTAGAAACAGGTGAATAAGTATCAAAATAATCAACATCTTTTCTTTGAGAATATCCTTTAGCCAATAACCTTGCCTTAAATTTGTCAATTGAGCCATCAGCTTTTAATTTTTTCTTAAAAATTCATTTACAACCGACTATTTTACAACCCAGAGGTAAATCAACTAGCATCCAAGTATGATTACTCATAATAGAATTTATTTCAGAATTAATGGCTTCTTTCCAAAAATTAGCATCAATAGACAACATGGCTTCATCATATGAAGAAGTATCATCCTCAATTAAATATAAATAAAAATCATCACCAAAAGATTTTTCTTTCCTAATTCTCTTAGGCCTATCATTATAGGGAATAATTTCAGATTCAGTCACATGCACATTAATATGGGAAATACTAGAAGGTGGAACATCAACAACATTTTCAAGTATTCTATTTTTCATAGGAAAAATATTTTCATAATAAACAACATCAGAAGCCCTAACCTCTACAATAGTATTCAAAGAAATATCAGAAATTTCAGATTTATTTACGAGGAATTTATTTGCATCACTGTTTTCAACATAGCCAACAAAAATAGCATCAAAAGTTTTCGGACCCAATTTTCTCTTTTTGTTTTCAGGAATTTTGACTTTAGCAAAACACCCCCACACTTTCAAGTAATATAAATTTGCTTTTCTTTTGAACCACAATCTATAGGGTGAAACATTTGAATTTTTAGGAGGAATTAAATTTAAAGTATAACATGCAGTTAATAGGGCTTCACCCCACATATTATGTGCTAGACCAGAATAAGAAAGCATTGAATTAACAGCATCTAAAAGTGTTCTATTTTTCCTTTCAGCAATACCATTAGATTGTGCAGAATAAGGAGCTGTAGTCTCATGAATAATACATTTTTCTTCAAAAAATTGTTTTAACTCATTAGAAGTATATTCTCCTCCCCTGTCGAAACGAATTCTTTTAATTGTTTTTCCAATTTGATTTTCAGCCAAGTTTATATAAGCTTTAATTTTGTCGATAGCCTCATCTTTTGTTCTTAACAAATAGGTGATACCAAATCTTGTATTATCATCAATAAGAGTAATAAAATATCTTTTACCATTTCTAGTTAATACTATATTTAAATCACATATATCAGTATGAATAAGATCAAGAATTTCAGAATTCCTATTTATTGATTTAAATGAATGACGAGGTAATTTAGCTTCTACACAAGTTTCACGTCGAGACTTAAGATTAATTTCGTTACCCAGCAAAAAAAAAAACTTTAGTATCAATTAGTGTTTACTTGTTTTTGGCAGGTGATGATTGCATGGCTATTGGTAGGAACACATCAAATGTTACTATCACCGGAATTGCCTGTGGACCTGGACATGGTATAAGGTCAGTAGTATCTTTAGTTAAAATGATTTAATTCTTAATTATGGTACCACAAGTCATTTTTCATGCATACATACATTTGTATTGTAGCATTGTGAGCTTAGGAAAAGATGGAGCTCACCACACAGTAGAGAAAGTACATGTGCAACACTGTAGTTTTCGCAACACCATGAATGGAGCGAGAATCAAGACATGGCAGGCAATAGTCATAATTCTAGTTAAAATTCTCTTATTGTTCTTCACAACTCCCTTGTGTCAAATGCATAAAACATCACATGTTGATATATATGCACATGGGAGGGTCTGGATATGCAAGGGGGATCACATTTAATAACATAACATTCACATACACAGCTAATCCTATCATCATCGACCAATTCTATTGTGATAGTATTAAACCTTGCGGTATTTCGGTATGCAATAAATTAACTCTTCATCTATGATTAATTAATTTTGGATTATTCTTAATCAATTTAACTGATGTGTGACACGATTCGATTGTTGCAATCCTCGATCATGCATCTCTGTTTTTGCTAGAACTCTACCGTGGAGGTTAGTGATGTGCGGTTCACGGATATGAAAGGGATGATACAACTACATGATGGATTGAATAGAGAAGTCGGTATTAAATTAAACTGCAGTGCTGCGGTGCCATGCAAGAACATAATAGTGGATGATGTGAAGATTACTTCTGCAGATCCAAGAGTGCATGTTACATCATTATGCAGTAACACGAGAGTTAAAACTTGTGCCCATTGCACCCCAAAACTCAATTGCATAGTTGGAGGAACTCCATCCGATCACAACTTCCTTCAACAATCTCCAATCTCCGGCGTTGATGATTATGTCCACATGGACGAGCTTTAGGCTTTAATAAATCCTTCATATTCAATTAGACAGAAAATAATTTACCACATGTAGTGAAAGGTGATTGAATTATATATGTTAATTGTTGGCCATCTAATTGATTTTGAAGCCTCGTCTATTTCATTATGCAATAAATGATTACCTGCAGAGATCCATATCTGTTCATATCTTTTTAGAATAACAAAATGTTTACTTCACGAAGAAAAAGTAATTTTTTTTATATTTAATATAATTGATTTAATAGTTATATATGAGTTTTATAACCGCCGGATATTAGATGACCTGTACCCAATTACACAAAATAAGAATAGACACAGAAGTCAAAGAAAAACAGAACTGAAAGAAGAAGAGGAGGAAAACCAAAAAAGTTAACGAATCAGTGGAGGTAGTAGACATCAATGGAAGTACGTACTTTGTTAGGTTGAATTTACATTGTTGTCATAAGGCCTGCTGCATCTAACATTATTTAATGTTTTCTTCTTCAGATCAAAGTAGCCCACAAAATTAAGATTTGGTTTTTATTTAGCATAATCACATTGAATTGGACGCATATATATCTTCAGTTTTTATGGGAAAAGTATAAGAATTCTTGTGCTTGTCTGTTACTATAGATAATAATTCAAATAAGACCTCCCAATTTATGTACTCTATTCGTTGTGTGTGTGTGTGTGTGTGTGTGTGTGTGTGAGAGAGAGTTGAATGTTATATATTTGTCAATAGGGGTGCAACTTGGGCGGGTTGAACCCGACCCAATCCGGTTCATGGGCGGGTTCGGATTAGGATTTTTCTCTGTCCGGTTGAACCGGACCCGAATTCGAATTAATTGGAACCCAGTTCGGGTTGGGTTCGAGTTGGGTTAACAAATGTTATGCTGTCATAACAACATATATATATCTAAAATCATAAATTCCTAAAACACAATAAACAATTACACAAATCAGAGCATCACTATATTTGTTGTATTCGGGTTTATTAATTGGAAATATTCACTTTTAATCATTTATATATAAGGTTTAATTAATAATTAATTAAAGTTTGTTGTGTTGTTTATTAGATATTTTTTATGATTTTTTAAGTGTTAAACCCGAACCCGACTCGAACCCAAATTCAACTCGAATCCGACTCGAGCCTGAATTCAACCCGAACCCGATCCAAACCCACGGGTTCAGGTTCGGGTTGAACCATTCGGGTTGAGGTCAGGTTCGGGCTCAGGTTCGGATTGGGCTCTATGTAATGTGGGTTAAAGTCGAACCCGACCCAACCCGCCCGAGTTGCACCCCTATTTGTCAATTTGATAGACAAGACCATAATTGAATACATTAAACCATAGGGCGTTTTGGAAATTTTATTAATTTGAATGATCACAAGAACAGAAGATTGGCTTTTCATTATACCTCTATTAATACACTTTTTTTGGAGATGAAATTAAAATACAGCTTTAAAGACACGACAAGAATACTAATGTACTATTAAAGAATACAGCAAATTAAGGAAAAGTAATGTTTAAATGAGATCGAATCAGAATCTCTGATCAGATATTTAATAATAATAATAATTATACATATATAAATAATTACAGCTAACATAAAGCCGTATCCCTGTTTTCACGTGCTCTATTTGGCTCATTTGGTAGAGATTTTGCTTTTATGATGAAGATTCTGTGTAGCAAATCTCTCTAAAAATAACCATAAATCTCCTTTTAGACAGCCCTGGAGAAAGATCAAAGAAACAAAATCAAAGAAGAAAGAAAAATTTCAATGGAAGTAGATAGGTTGAGTGAATTACCAGACAATATCATCCACCACGAACACCAATCCTCTCGAAGAGATGGAAGGACCTCTTCTCTTCATTCCCCACCCTCGACTACTGCGACACCTCCATCAACTACATCTACATTCTCTCAATTACCAACAACTATAATCAAAAGTACATCGACATCGTCGACGGCCTCCTCCGCCTCTCCAATGCCACCCACGTTCGCCGCCTCCACCTCGACTTCTTCATCGGTGAGCACACCCCGCCAATCCCTGACCATTGGATCACCTTCGCCGACGGTATCTCATCTCTCACAGAGCTCGTCGTCTGCTTTCGTGGATGCGGTCATTGGAACCTGAATAGCGATAGAATCAGACCCTCTCTCGTCAGAATTCTCTCATCCGTTCAATCATTGAAATTGAATTTCAAAGGAACTAGCCTTTCGGGGTTTCCGTGGCCGGGCTCCTCATGGGGCGGTTTGGGCGGTTGTTACTTTGGCGGGCTGAAGTCGCTCTCTCTTGATCTTCGTAAAGTTTCCTATCTAATGAAGACTTCACGTCCATGTTGAACTTGTGCCCTCCATTGGAGTCAATTCATGTGCACCATATGAATCGACTCGTGCTCTCCGGTCGCAATGCGAGCAGGCTGAAGACATTGGATGTCGGCGTGTGGGAAGATGTGGAGCTGGGTCCTGCTCGGCGACTGCAGGTGTTACAGTTGAAATGTTGATTTTTTGAAATGTTTTTCAAAAATAAAGTTTCAAAATTTTATGTTTAAATATATTAATTTATTTTGACTCCAAACTTGATCCCTCACTTGCTTTAAAATAATCACCAATTAGCTAATTATAGAGCTTGGATATAATATAGACAAGGGCTATATATGTGGATGTGAATTTGGCATGTGAATATGGACTTGGCATGATTCATATATATTGGTGGAGTAAGTACATGCATTGGATTCTATTAATTGTTTATTCATGTATTAACTTTGCAAGGTTCATGTGTGTAGTATTTCTATAATGTACCTAGGTTGGAATGAACCACATTTATGACAATGAATGTTCATTTCAAGGATGTACCTAGGTGAATACATGAACCTTTGCATGGAAAAGTGAAGAGTCCCCATACATGTACTTTGAACTTGCCACCACCATTGATTATGGAACAATGAATCATGCATGGAATAATTGTGAGTCCATTATTCCTAATTGAATGGGTGCCTTGAATTTAGAGGTGACTCTTGGGCAATCTAGAGGCCTATATAAAGGGACCCATGTATGTCATTCCACCCATCGAAGTCACAAAGTGTGTATCCACTCAAAGAGAGAGAGTCTCTTGTGAGAGTTTGTGAGAGATAGCCCTGACGTCCTATTATTCCAGTAGCCCGAGTGCCTTCGTGGTGATAGAGTTCTAAGCCAGTTTCTGATTCCACCTGAGCGTGCACTCTGTGTGGCTTGCTGGATCCTGGGGGCGGTTTGGTTCGTGACTTCTGTACCGGGAGGAGCCGAATAACGCCTTAAGCGTCGCAGCGGCTTCGTCCATCCACTTATCTCTCACTCCTTCTGATTCTCTCTGTTATTTCAGTATTGTATTTTGCTGAATTTTTGTATTTTCACCCTATTTTCATCTAATCCCGTAACATGAAAGTCCAAAAAGGGACACTCTCTCTCAAAGGAGTGCCCTTGTTGCGTGAAACGACCTTATTCATGCCATTCATTAGCTCAGAAATGCCCGAATTTCAGTTCAATGAAACAGTATCTAGTCTCAGGAGCGTCGAAAGTTTGACTGTCCACAAACATGTTCTCAAGGTACTGTATTTGTTTATCAAAGCTACTGCTACATAATTTTTTTTTGTCTAATGATGATTTTTATACATGATGGTGCATGTGAAGGAAATTCTTGATCATCATCTTGAAAGTTCCCCTGGTCTGTTCAATAATGTAAAACGCCTGCATCTGGATACGTCATATTATATAAATGAAGAAAAGCTTTCATTGTATGACACCCTCATTGTTGGCCTTCCAAACTTTCCATATGTCGAAAAGCTCTCGATTAAGGTGGATTCTTCTTCAGTTGTCTTATAAATAGCTTTCGCTTGGCTTGGATTAAATTTCATTTCTAGCTCTTTGCTATATAATATTGGCAGCTGCAGTACTCGCCTTCGGACTTCTATAACAAACCCATCACTGGTGTTATTGACGCGTTTTATCAATTAAATCATCTAAAGACACTAGAGGTGATGAATTTCTACCCAGGAAAGGCTATCGCGCAATGGCTCAAGTTTCTATTACGCAGCGCGATTTTTCTGAAAAAAATTCACATGCGCATGTCCTCATATCAGACTGCAATGATTCTCGAGGTGTTGATCGGGGGCTTTTAACGGACTTGTACTATTCATTTCTCCCTTTTTGTTTTGAGAGTTTGTCTAACCACCATGTTTTTTTTCCTTCTTTCTTTTTATGTGGATATGAAGCATATCAATGACCTTGATTTCAATGATCATGAATTCGAGCGCTTCCCTGGTCTGTTTGATGATATCAAGTCGTTGAATTTGTGTCCTCCTCCATATCGTGAAAAGTGCATAAATGGTACCATCATGGCAAGTAGTCTTCGATACTTGCGGCGTCTAGAGGAACTCTCCATGATTCCTAAAGAGCATCTGGTGGACATTGATTTCCAGCGTTTCCCAGGTTTGTTCGATAAGGTGAAGACATTGAATTTGGATCTTTCATCATCTGGTGAAAAGCCCTCGAATGGTATCATTATTTCTGCTCTTCGACACTTTCAACGTCTAGAAAAACTCTCAATTAAGGCAGGTTCTCTCTCTTATACATATATACCACAGCTATATCTTTACTTGAATTGAAAGTGATCGAGTTCGATCCGACATATATATCTAATTTAGGAAGCTTTACTGGTTGCAGTACGCTGATTCATATGAGAATCACTGGCTGCAGTACCCTTATAGCGGAACATGTGCTATAGATGGGTACTGCTATACAATGAATCATCTGAAAGTCATCATGGTGTCAGAGTTCTCAGGGAAGGAGGAACAAATCCAATTAGTCGAGTTCTTACAGGGAAGTGCTACGGTTTTGGAGGAATTTTATCTGACTGGAAGGCAGAAGAATGAGCATGAGGGGCACGAGCATATCTCTCGGCTTTACAGGGCCTCGCCCGATGTCCAGTTCATGTGTGGAATGTCCTGCCCTTTACTTCGAAAGTAGCTGCGTCAGCTTCAGCCACACGAATTTTCGATATTCCTTTTTATTTTTCTTCAAATGAATGATATTTATTTATTATTTATTTATAATAATTATGATGTTATGATCCTATGTTAAGCATCCATGGCCAAAATGACAATGGATTTGACATTGAGTCGGTGATTCAAATAACAAGTTAAGATTTTGTTAAAAACTTAGGTTTTGATCAAGCTTTTAAAGTTAAATGAGTCGTCGAAGAGATGTGCATAGTATATTGTAAAAAGCGATAGACACTAGTTGAACGGTTGAAGAGGAATTAAGGATTAATCAACTAGACTATGAATTGGAGATTAATCAAATATTTTTTAGAATAATAAATATAATACACATACATATTATATATGTTAGAATATTAGAGAAATAATAATGAAATCTTCAACTTTTATTCTATTATAGAAATGAACTAAAACCCTTTATATAATAGCATATGATACTGTTACATAATACATTAACAATTAATATAATAACACACTAATATTAATTTAACACTCACTCTCAAACTCTGAAAGGCTACCCTTATGACTAGTTTGACAATTTGTGAAGCCATAAAAAAAAAATCTGAGATCAAAAGAGAATATCTAAGAACACAAGATATATATGATTCCCCTGTGCGAGATCTCTAACTTCTTAGTAGTTTCTAACAAATAAATTTTATTTCTGATTTTAGACCGTGTGCGAGATCTCTAACTTTACCCAAGTAATTTCTAAAAAATAAATTTTGTTGTTGATTGTGTGAGATCTCTAACTTCCTACCCAAGTAATTTCTAACAAATAAATTTTGTTTCTGATTTTAGAAAAATTATATATTAATTAAAATTAAATCTTAATTAATCACCATTTGCGTGTGAAAACATGTACATCTACATTTATATTCTATTATCCTATGAAATAGTAATACCCGAAATTTGAGAGATTGTGTTGTAAGCATTAATACATTTCATGATGCCCTAGATCTTAAACTTTCATGATCTTCACAATCGCGAATAGTATAATAACATACCTGGCTCCATTGATGATGCCTTTTGAGTCTTGAGTCTTCAATTATGGAATATGATTTCTCTCTCCTCACCTTAGGCACCTTTCGTACGTGCTTCTTAATTATTATACACAATTGATGGGATATGTGCTCTATTTATAAGGTGGAGAGAGGACCCAATCCAAACCTGAAATCAGTTATAATCCTCCCATCAAGGAGTTTGTTAGGATATA
>CM060865.1:11868-161868 GCA_030737845.1 Acorus calamus | reverse complement strand
GACGGATTACTGGCCATATGATGAGATTCTCAGAATGGATTTCAGAGGCGGGGATGATAGACATTCCTCTTCCTAACCAAAGATTTACGTGGAGTAATCTCCGAGAGAGACCGGCTTGCGCAAGACTGGACAGAGTCTTTGTGGATGAAGGCTGGGAGGAGGTGTATCCTTGGAGCTCCCTGAAAGCGCTTCCACGAATTGGTTCTGATCATAACCCACTTATATTTGTGGGAGGGGAAGGGAGGACTTGCCACCAACATTTTAAATTTGAAAACTGGTGGCTACTATGTGATGGTCTTCGAGAGGAGGTGTAACATCTGCAAATTTTTACTATTTATATATTGATTTAAATATATAAATATAGCTATTATATGATTTGGGTCCTCTTAATGTGCATATAGGTTGGCCCATAGAGGTGGGGCCCATATAGGTTCAATTTCATTTATAATTTTTAAAATTATTAAATGGAGTTGAAATATTTATTATATAATTTTCTGGATATCATAATGGTCTCAAGAACCATTGTGTGTGATTGTGTAAAATTTGGAGTTTGAGAAGTTATGTTTTGAGGCCTTTTGGAAAGGAGCATACGGTGATGGATCTTATTGTGAATAGTAAAAGTCTGATATTTTTTTTAAGTAGAAGTATCCCTCTAAGACCCTGGATAAGTATAATAGGACTCACTTGAAAATAAAGTGTTGGCTTGGGCCTCTTTCAAAAAAAAAAAAAAAATTCATCCCATAGCCCACGAAAAATTTGTTGTAGGATTTAAGACATTTTAGGGTACCTATTAATAGATGTTTTAACCTAATCATCCTTCATATTCGTCAACCTAAAAAAAACAAAAGAGAAGAAAGAAGCCGCCGTGAAAGAGAGGTTCTTCATCCATCATAGGTATTCTTTAATCCTTCCTTTGAATTTCTTGTTAATCATAAGTCTAGATTCTTAAGTCTACTAGATGGGGCTAAGGATCTCTTGCTTCATGGATAACAGGAGGTAGAAATAGATGAGAGAAAGAGGGGAGGCATCTGTGTGCCTTCGGAGAGGGTACCGATGCCGTGTATAGGAGATAAAAAGGGTCGGGTGTAAATGTTGGTGAAAGGAATAGATGGGTTGATGATTTTAATTATAGATTTAATGTATTTGCACCTAATACAACTTGGTTAATGGCATGGTTTATTATTTGAAATTGTCAGTTTCATGAGTGTTGTTTGGAGTGATAAACGGGTCAAGAAGATGAAGGCCCAGCCCATGTGTTTTGTTTTTTTTTTTATTTTGAGGTTTGGTTGGTTAGTGGGCCACATGAGGGTGGATGGATTGGTGGACCCGTGTTGATTTAATCATAGATGTCACTGTAATGTCAAATAGAGTTGTCAATTAATTGTTTTTGGAAGCCGGTGTGTAGTCTAAGTCGGTCCAGTTAAACCATTGGGATGATTTGAGTTTAGAATAAACGGGTAGTTTATTTTATATAGTTATTCTAGTCTCTTTTATTTATTAGAAATATTATTTTTATTTTCAGGCGATTCTCACACTGCTTAGACTGATAGTTGTCACGAGTGTTCTTTTTAAAGGTGAGTGGATGTCTCTATATTATTTGAAAATCATAATATATGTATACATTTCGGTATCATGTTATTTTTATGATTTATGAAATATTCTGTATGAAGCGTATGAGCATGTTATCATCATATAAGTTGATATTTTGGATATATCGTATGCATTGGGAATTATAGGATTTATAAAATAATTGTTGCATGCTGTATACTTGAAAGAATAAGTAGTTTTGATTGTGCATGCATTAAATCGTCTAGGTGGCTGCGGTCTAAATTTTGACCCAAGTCTAGGTGGCTATGTCTACGTGGCCCGATTTCCAAAGTGAAATCTCTGCGGCTAGGTGTCGTGGAAAGCGGGCATGCGTGTCCGTTGCATTCATATACATCATGTAATTTAAATTCATGGGTAAATTTTATGATATTATATTTTATTTGAAGAAAAATGCTATCATGTCATTGTATATTTTAAATGTCTTCTTCATCATAAGATTTTCATTATATTACAATTGTTTCGTAGACACTTATAACTGATTATTTTAAAGTACAATATATTATTGGGACAACTTGTGTCCATTCACTGAGCGCGTGGTAGCTCACCCCTCTCTTTTCCCAACCTTTCAGATTAGCTGTTGGTGGTTGTCGATCTCGTTAAGGCGTTGGAGGTCGAAGTTCGTATTATCTAATTTTCCGTTGCATCGTAGGTGTTTGAAATAAGTCTTTCCTTTGGCATGTAGTTCCTTAGTCCTTTCAGCAAAAACAGATGACGTTTATGTTTAAACTATTATGTGTGTATTTCATCCGCGTTTAGGATGAATTATGTTTAGATCCTGGTTAAGTTTTATGATTTGGATGTTTGACTAAAATATTAGTTGTTTTATTTTATTTTATTTTATTTTAAATTTTTATTTTCATTTATTTAAATTTTTTTTTATATAAAAAAAAGGGCTTTAAATCGGAAGTAATATATATATATTTATAAGGATTTAGAGTAGTGTAACCAAATTCATTGCTTCGAAATGGAGTAGTGAAATTTGGGGCGTTACAGGAGGTAGCTGCAGCTTGGAACCTGGAAACTCCAGAATTGGTCAGGGCGCGCAAGGTAGCCTTCAAACTAAAAAGGGTGAAATTGTTTTTGAAAAGATGGAGTAAGGAACATGCTAGACAGAGGAGGGCCAGTAAAGTAGAAATTGAAGGCGAACTGCGACATCTAGAAGTAAAAGAGGAGTCGTCTGTTCTAACAGACGTTGAAAGGGATCGACAGGCGACGCTCAAAGATCGTTGGCTGTGGTTCATGCGCATGGAGGAGAGCAAATGGAAGCAACGATCACGGGAGGTATGGCTAAAAGAAAGGGATCATAATACTAAATATTTTCATAAAATGGCTAACTATCGCAGGAGAGTTAATCACATTGGCCATCTGGAGGTCGATGATCGGGTGCTCGAAGATCAGACTGACATAGAGCAGGAGCTAGTCCACCATTTCACTACGGCATTCCAGAAGAATAGGGATCTAGTGCCAGACTGGTTTGATGAAGATCTAAAGAAGGTTCCAGATCAATTCTGGCCAATGTTAGAGGCCCCTTTCTCTGCAGAGGAAGTAAAGAAGGCAGTTTTTGGTCTCCAATTTTTCCAAGAATTTTGGTCAGTGGTAAAGGAAGATATTCTTGAAATGTTTAATGAATTCTTTTCGGAAGGGCAAAGTATTGGATGCTTAAACGCAACTTTCCTAACCTTAATTCCTAAAAAGGAGAGCGCTTGTCGGGTGGAGGAGTTTCGACCTATAAGTCTAGTAAACGGGGCTTATAAAATGATTGCGAAGGCTCTTGCCAACCGGCTGAAATCAGTGATCGGTTTTATGGTGGAGGAGTCTCAATCGGCTTTCATTCCGGGGCGACTTCTTCAAGAAGGTTTTATGGTGGCTCATGAATGCATTCATGCCACACATCGCGATCGGAAGAAAGGAGTTGTCATTAAACTGGATTTTTCCAAAGCATACGACAATGTGCGTTGGGACTTCCTATTTCATCTCCTCCAATGCCATGGTTTTGAACCAAATTGGATTCGCATGGTGAGAGAATGCATTACAACGGCGAAGGCTTCGGTCTTGGTTAATGGTAAACCATGTGGCTTTTTTCATTTGAATAAGGGACTTCGTCAGGGAGACCCTTTGTCGCCTTTACTGTTCACCGTGGTGACAAATGCTTTCAGCCGAATGTTGCGAATGGCGGAGGAGGAAGGGTGGGTTCAAGGTTTGAAGACTAGTAGGGACGGGTTGGCGCTCACACACATTCAATATGTCGATGACACGATAAACTTCCATAAAAGCTCAATGATGGGCATTCGAATGGAGACTGATGAACTGTTGCCTTTAGCCCGGATCTTTGAGTGTCAAATTAGCCACTTTCCTACCCGCCTCCTTGGATTGCCACTTCACATCGGAAAGCTTCGGAAGTCAGATTGGAACCCCCTTGTTGAAAGATTTGAAAAACGCCTGGAGGGTTGGAAAGGAAAGGCCTTAAGTGTGGGAGGGAGGTTGACACTGGTACAGGCGGTACTGTCTAACCTACCAATCTTTTTTCTTTCAATTTTCAAGGCACCGGTGGGTATTCTTCAGCGACTAGAAGGACTTAGAAGACGGTTCTTCTGGCAGGGAGGACCCGGAGAGGATAAGAAGGTGCATTTGGTACGATGGGATCGGATATGTAGCAGAAAGAGAGATGGTGGGGCTGGGGTGATTGCCTTGGCAGATATGAATAAGGCACTCTTAAGCAAATGGCGGTGGCGCTGGTTGGTAAACAGAGATCGTCCTTGGTGCCGTCTGTTGGAAGCCAGGTTCAGATGTGGCATACCCAGTCGCCGCTTCCCAATCAGCTCTATTCGGCTATCAAGTGTGTGGCGTGGGATCCTGGAGGCAACGGAAGGATTCATGGACGCGGTGCGCTGGTCCGTTGGGGATGGTCGTGAAACTAGTTTCTGGCACGACACTTGGCTCGGAGACAGTCCATTGAAGGACAGGTTTGGCGATATTTACCAACAATCTTGCTCCAAACGGGGAATCGTGCAGAGCTTTTGGTGTGCCCAGCCGGGGGAGGGTCACTGGAATGTGCGGACTCGAGGGAGACTAGACGAGGAGACTGCCATTTTACTCTCAGACATGCTTAGGGAGTTAAGCGTAGTCAAATTGGCAGCAGGTGTCCGGGACTCAGTGGTGTGGAGGCCGCAACCACAAATCTCTTTCTCAGTTCGCAGCTGTTATGATTGGTGGAGACGTCATCTTCCACGTTTTGGCGAAACAGCAGATAAAATGAAGGAAATTTGGTGTACGAAGACCCCGCTCAAGGTTCGTTTCTTTCTCTGGTTAATGTATCAGGAGAAGATCATGACGAGGATGTATCGCATGAAATGGGCACCCTCGGCGGACCGGTCGTGCGGGCTGTGCGGGTTGGTTGAGGAATCAGTGACTCATCTCTTGGTTGGGTGTGTTATTGCTAGGCAGTTGTGGGCGCTGATCTGCGGGGCCTCTGGAATGGCATCTCAATTTTCTTCCCTACTGGGCCTATGGGAGGCGGGTAGAGCTCTTAAGAGAAGGGACGATCGCAGCGCAAAGGAACGCTCGAGTTTATGCTGAAAATGCATGGGAAATGGTAAAGAGTTTCATTAAAGAGTGGGGGATCATCTGTGTGGGTGTTTCAAGAGTGGGTTTTGCCGATGGGCAAATTGTAATAGAAGAATAGTTCTATTTTTTTGGGTAGTAGAATTCTCTTTTACCACTTATGTACCTTTTGAATTGGGCATGATCCCTTAATTTATTTAAGGCATACATGCCTACCATTTCATAAAAAAAAAAAACATTAAAGAGTTGCTTTGGCCTCAACGAGAGCCTTGTCAGTTATGACCCTCCATTAATGATCCAACGGTCCTCATCGGGCTTTCCGAAATCGCGCTGTCTCTAACGCGTCTGCTCTTCCTCCTCTCCTTCCTCTTCTTCCCCGTTGAAAATGGCGTCCGCCCCTCATTTTCAATTAAATAATGCCATAAACATTTAATTAAAGCTCACTTTCCCTCTCGCTTTCAACTCGATTTGTTTATTATCTCAAGCTTTAGATGCAGATCTGATCGTCTACTCTTCATAATCTCTCCTTTTCTCTCTCTCTCATTAGGATTTCTACACTTCGATTCTTGATTTTTTTTTCGGGTTCTTTCAAAGTTGGGATCTTTTTACGACCAAGTTGAATTTCAAGTTTGGAATTTTCAATTGCACGAAAGACTGTCACTTGTCGCTTCGATCGGCCGTTCTTTCATGCCATAACAGCTACCCAAACCCCAATCAGGTATTCCATGAGCAACCCATTAGTCAAAATTAGGTGTTTTTTTTTTGAGACTTCAGAAGCCCAAATGAGGAGGAGCAGCTGAGGCCCGCGGTTCGATCCAATGGGGAACAGCTGCGTGGGCCCCGCCGCGAGGTCCGGCTTCCTCCAGTCGGTCTCCGCCGCCATGATGTGGCGCCCCCGCGACGACGAGCCACCGCCGTCTCCGTCGCCGTCGAATGCGGGTCCCGCTCCGGCGGAGGAGGTCCACAATAAGCCACCAGAGCCGGCGAAGATGACGACCCCCGAAGCGGAAGAGTCGAAGCCGAAACCGAAGGTGGCAGTCAAACGTGCGTCGAGCGCCGCCGGATTGCAGACCGACTCGGTTTTGCAGAGAAAGACTGACAATTTCAATGAGAAGTACAGTTTGGGAAGGAAACTTGGGCAGGGGCAGTTTGGGACGACGTATCTGTGCATTGAGAAGGGGACGGACAGAGAATTCGCGTGCAAATCAATCGCAAAGAGGAAGCTTGTGACCGAAGAGGATGTCGAGGACGTGCGGAGGGAGATTCAGATCATGCACCACTTATCAGGGCACTCCAATGTGATATCTATAAAGGGAGCTTATGAGGATGCCGTGGCGGTGCACCTTGTTATGGACCTTTGCGCTGGCGGGGAGTTATTTGATCGGATTGTTGCGAAGGGGCATTACACGGAGAGGAAGGCCGCAGAACTCGCGCGGGTGATTGTTGGGGTTGTTGAGGCTTGTCATTCTCTTGGGGTGATGCACCGGGACTTGAAGCCGGAGAATTTCTTGTTCGTGGACCACTCGGAGGAGTCGTTGCTTAAAACTATTGATTTTGGGCTGTCGATATTTTTCAAGCCAGGTATATGCTTTTTTAGAATCAAGCGAATGTAGAATCTATGAACTCTTAGTGGTTAGACACTATTCTAGATCTTGAAGTGTATTGGGTTTATTGTTTGTGTTGTTGGTTCAAGCATTGGATGTTGGTTTGGTGCTTTGGTTGCTGTTGTATGATTTTGGTACATCATAATAGAACTCCCATGCAATAATGTTGTGCATTGTCTTTCTTTTCAGCCCAAATTTATGAAAACTTTAAAAGATTTGGCGTGTCCCTTCAGCTCACCAATAAGCCACACTTTGTGATGAAGATTGTATGAATTGACACTGTGGATCAGCCAATGCACACAAGGAGTGCAATGTAGGAGGGGATTTCTATTTTTTGCTGGTTTTAGAATGAAGTGTTTATGGTATAATTTGGGGACTTGTTTATATTTGCACAGATATCAGTTTAAATTTTTTTTTATCTAGATTATAGGCATTTTCTACAGGTCATATGAGCTTCTGCAAATGAAGTACTTTACATATGTCATAATAGGAAAGCATTAAAGCAACTTCTTGTTGTTCATATATGGTTCTTGCTAACTTCCATTAAAAGAAGGTTGGGTTGTCGTTGAAATTTTTTTGAGTTTTCTAATTAATGATACAGACTGTGATGATCTGTTTGGCTGTTCTTATAGTTCTACTAGGATTATTGCAACAGTGATAACGACTGTGTAATTCCTCTCAGAACTGTTTGCCCCTACTTTGCTGGTCATAGTTTGACTATAGGTCTCTTGAGTGCTTTTTTTATATTTCATTTCTGTTGCGACGGTCTTCAATTCCCTTTGCTGGTTGATGAAGAATTGGCAATTCTTTTTTTCAGGTGAAATATTCAATGATGTGGTTGGGAGTCCATATTATGTTGCTCCAGAAGTGCTGAAGAAACACTATGGTCCAGAGTCTGATGTATGGAGTGCTGGGGTTATCATTTACATTTTGTTGAGTGGAGTCCCTCCTTTTTGGGATGGTGAGAAGATCTTGTTGTGCACCTTATTATGTCTATAAGCTCCTCTGAACATTGACTTTCTTCCAATAATTAAAACATGTTATCGTGGCTTACATTTGCTGATACAGAGACGGAGCAGGGAATCTTTGAGCAGGTTTTAAAAGGGGACCTCGACTTTGAGTCAGATCCATGGCCTAGTATTTCAAATAGTGCAAAAGATTTAGTTAGGAGAATGCTTGTCAGAGACCCCAAAAAGCGTCTGACTGCCCATCAAGTTTTGTGTGAGTATTTGGCATTCTTTCTTCTGACACAGCGTAAGATTGATCAGTGTTGTTCTTTTTACCTGTTTATTCTTTATGAGATGCAATTTTTCCTTTTCCAACATGGTGAGACCATAAAAATCATCATAACATGTTTTCCTATACAACATTCTGTCTTTGTACACTGCATAAGCCAGATGTATGTTTTTATTTTATCTGTAGTACCTCTGGTCATTATGCCTTGATGATTTATTCTTCAGGCTATACTGTAATCTTGAAACCGAGTGGTTTGAGCTGGTTGGCGGTGCTTTTTATATGTAGCCCTATCTGATTCTCCAAGAAAAGTCACATTTTTCTATTTAATTGAAAATTTTATGACCTCCATTCCTTCTGATAAAGAAAAAGTAGGTATAGGGCATCTAACAAACTCAGCGATTTGGTAGTTCCCTTGAGAATTCATTGGCTCATGATTTCTTATTTACAAACATGAGGAATATCTTATTGTTATATACCATTGTTTCTGATTTTTGTAGGCCATCCTTGGGTTCAGGTTGATGGCGTTGCTCCTGATAAGCCTCTTGATTCTGCAGTCCTATCCCGATTAAAACAATTTTCTGCCATGAACAAGTTGAAGAAAATGGCCTTGAGAGTGAGTATGGACCAGTACTGCTCGATACAAATTGGTGTATATGGCAAATTTTGAGTCATGTATTGCTTATGTTGAGATGTGATATATAATGATAGAAAAAATGAGCAATAATTGAATGATTTACATACATTGATTCTTTTTGGAAAAGTTTTCATATTAATGGTGCCACATATGCTGCATGTATCAGATGTTTTAGACATGTTTACGTTGTTTTACAAGAATAATCCTAGTACATTTTTTTTTCTTTCATATTTGCATTGTTTGTGAGATATAGTTTTGATACTCTCATCTATCTGCAAACCCTTTGGACTTGCACCCAAATATGTGCCCAGATAGTCAACTTTATAGTGCTATTGTGTGTTTCACTTGGGGCAGTTAAGTTTTATACTTACATATTACGTTGTAGAGCTAGGAATATGTATTCTCTATATCAAAAACGTAAAAGTACTCAATGAATATAGCTCTGTTGATTTTTTCTAGGTCATTGCTGAGAGTTTATCCGAGGAAGAGATTGCTGGTCTGAAAGAGATGTTTAAGATGATAGACACTGATAATAGCGGTCAAATCACTTTTGAAGAACTCAAGGCTGGGTTGGAAAGAGTTGGTGCTAATTTAAAGGAATCTGAAATTTATGCTCTGATGCAAGCGGTAGGTTTGTTATAAGAATTGGTTTGAAGTGCTTCTGTCAATTTTCTCTGACTTTACATTATAAAATTAAAATATGAAGAAGCATTAACATTGTATATTAGCACACTATGATTTAAACAAACATGGTATCTGAATATAGTTTAAACATTCATTTCACACCCAATGCAGTCTGCAGTCATATTAGTTTTTATGCTGCTCAATTCTGAAATGTCAATTTCTTCTGGCACTCTTCTTAACAATTATCACCACTTCATATGTCTTAAATGTGTGTGATCCCATTGACTCTTGATCCTTCCTGTAATTTCTGTTTGTGGAAATGTCCTCACTGCAATAGCAGAAGATACAAAAAAATTTGATTTTCTTTGGTTCAGTTGATATTGTTTTGTCTGTTTCGGTTTAATACCTTATAGTATTGATTGGACCAACAGGAATATATTTCAACTTATCTAAAAAGGGTACCCATATAATGTCTGCAGCACTCAGTTGCAAACATGCAGCATTATCTGTAGGACGAATTTTGGAGGCATGTTTGTTGTTGTGTGGTTTTAATTATCCAAAATCCGGGAAATACCCATTCTTTCTTTCTTTGGGATCCATTAACAAGGTGATTGTGAAATGGAGTTTGACTCTGCCCTACATCTCTTATTTTCTTTTCATTTCATCAGTTCAATTTACTTTTGCTTCATCATACAAACATTTTTTTATTGACATTTTGATATTTGCTCTGCGTTTCTCCACTATAATATGCAGGCTGATGTTGATAACAGTGGCACCATAGATTATGGAGAATTCATTGCTGCGACCTTGCATCTAAACAAGATAGAAAAGGAGGACCATTTATTCGCCGCCTTTTCATACTTCGACAAAGATAACAGTGGGTACATAACCCAAGATGAACTCCAAAAGGCCTGTGAGGAGTTTGGTATAGAAGATGTACGCCTTGAAGATATGATTCGAGAAGTGGATCAGGACAATGTAAGTGGGTGTCTTTTTCACATGAATCTAATTTCACTTCAACCCTTTCAGGTTCTCCTAAAAAAAAAAAAAAAATTTGCATATCAGAAAAAAAAAATGAAAGAAAACACAATTAAAGCAAATCTGAAACTCCACCTTCTTATTTGGATTAAAAGGAACTATCAAAATTGATTGAATTAGAAAAAAATGACAGACACCTTATGAAAACTTAGACAAAGTATTCTTATGTTCTTACCTCATATAGATATTGCCTTATTTTTTCAGGATGGACGCATTGATTACAATGAATTTGTTGCGATGATGCACAAAGGAAATGCTGGTTTAGGGAAGAAGGGCTTGTACAATAGTTTCGGCGTTGGTTTTAGGGAAGCTCTGAAGATTGGCTAATTGTGGTGAGTTTGCTTTCCTACTACATCTCATCGTTCCACAGAACTGGGAGTGCATACAAGATCTGGAGATCTGTCATCCACCACATGATCGAAGAACAAAAATAAGGGGAAATGTGAGGGTTTGTGTGTTGTATTTGCTTGTTTGAGTGAGTTCTATTGATCGAATTCATGCCCTTTATCTAACCCCCTCATGTACAACAATATCATATTTATAACATTCCCTCTTTGTTGTCAATTTCTATTTAAGCAAAGAATGTTATTTTTTCTGTGTTTTAACTGCCACCTCTCTAGCTAGTAGGAACGCATATGATCCTTTAACTTGTATGAACATTGTCTCCTATATGAATTGCAAATTAGGGTTTGCTTTTTTGGAGCCTTGTTTGAGTTCAGTATCTATTTGTCCTGTTGTAATTTAGAGTTTCACAGTAATCTGGAGACTGAAAAATATATGTGGGTGAGTTTATAATGAGAACAATATCCAAATCTTAATAAAAAGATTGTGCACCAATTATTGATTCAAACTTCAGTAATTGGTACACAACTCTTTCTATTCTGATTTGGATGTTGTACCTGACCTTTTGCATTTTGTCTACTCCTGCATGGAGGAGATACATAGCTAACACATTTTGGTTGTACATAGTTAATCCGTTCTAGACGTTCTAGACATTCAATTCAGCATGCCCAGTGCATACTGAATTTGCTTCTTATAGCTTGAATAACTATCTTTCGTTTGGAACAAAATTTGGTCTATGTTCTACATATCCTAATTTATAATCAAGTAAAAGTAATAACTAATAGTAAAAGTGATGATGACAGATTAAAAAAATCAATGAAACAAACTATTGAATAGCTATCTCAGAATACCAGACTCTCCATCATAAAACCTCAAATGGGTACATTTAGGTAGGCGATGAAACTATTGAATAGCTATCTCAGAACACCAGACTCTCCATCATAAAACCTCAAATGGGTGCATTTAGGTAGGTAATGAAGTGACAGGATAACACAAAGCCACTTTGTTTGATTCCTGGTGGCAACCTTGCATTCCACTCAATGGGAGCAAAAGGACAGCACAAGATGATGAGGGCCGGCCTTCAAAAGTGGTCGGTTAGGTGGGGCTTTATGCAAATTTTAAAATGTTCCCTTTTATTCATAAATTTGTTTCGGTGTTTATCATCTCATAAAACATTTTGAACAATTTTTAAAATAAATAATGTTACATCCTGTCTATTTTCAAGTCTTTGATTCAGCATACAAGTATTTTGAATTTTTTGAAAATAGTATGCATCATCTAATAAGGTATATGTTTTTTTTTTAAATGAAACATATACTCTAATGAATTACACATGTGCATTTATAAAAAATGTGAAAAAAATTTATTAAAACATATACCTTGCTAAGGTAAATATATGCTCTAATAATTTTCTATCGACGCATATGAGACTGGAATTGGAGTTGAAATAAAAATTGTGTGTAACAGCACTCTTTTAAAAGTAACCCCTAAAAGTTCATGCAAATTAAAAATTAAAATAAATTCTAATAAAATAGGATCTGTGAAAAAATAAATGTATATAACAGAGCCTCCCCTAAATATAGATAACCTATGTATCTTCCCACAGTGTTATTAACATCATGTTTTGCTACGTCTTTTCCAACATCTCATCACAGTGTTATTAATAGTTGTAATAATATTTATACATACAAACAAAGTGGCTTTTTTGCATTGATGGCTTGAATGCAAATGGACTTTGGATAAGTGGGCAATCAAATTATTAGATTAGATTATTAGATTTTTACATTAATTGTACACAAAGTAGAGTAAGCAATTGATAACCTCATATGCCAAACATGTGAACTTCGACTTTTGTCACAAATGAATTTGATTTTTATTTCAGTCTTATCTTCTCTTTTGATTTGTCAGATTTATGATTTTATATGCGGATAGATTTCATTAGTTAGATGATTCATTTAGTAGTTTCATCATTTGCATATTGCAATTTGAACTTTAAATTAAAACTATTCCTAATAATTTTCAAAAGAGCATTGTTACACAATTGTTTTTTTTCGGCTGAATTAGTTAGTAATGTATATTCACATTAATGAATTATATACATCGTTATATATTTTCTATAAAAATATTTATATAATTCATTGGAGTATATATTTTATTTTTATAAAAATATGTATTTCATCTAAAGAAAAATAATAATTTAAAAAAAGCAAAAACACACGAACTTATAATAGACCAGGAAAATGACCATACTGGCATAAAAATGAAGCTCAAGACAATATGCCAAACCAACCCAACTATATTTCCAGGCCCAAAAACAGTCTGCCCCCTTTTTTAAAAAAATTTAAAATAATATAACTTATCTCATTAGATATGTACTTTTATAAAAATAAAAAAAGAGATATATAGTTCAATAAATTATTTAGACTCATTTATAAAATGTGTAAAAGAATTTACAGAAACGTATACCTCATTGCGAAGTGCAAGTGACTACAAAGTCTACGCTACTACTGTAAAATGGATTAAGTATAGCATCGTTCCATCATTATTACTTGTAGAGGAAACTTGAACGCACAACAACAGCCTTTATAAGAAAGAGCACTAACACACTCAGATTCCACCATAGGTATCACAAAAAAGCAGAAATCTTTTTTTTTTGATAATGAGAAGGGGTAAAACAGATGAAAAAAAATGACTTGCCTCAAATAACTTGATGTCCTTGCAGTAGAGGGATTTAGATAAATGTATGTTGTTGGTTATGTGACTTGTATATTGTTAAAACCGTTCCCTATCAATGATCAAAAGAAGATCTGATATCCACATGACATCCTAAACCATGGGAATATTTATCAAATCAACAGTGCAGTAAGAGGTTTATCAATTTCAAGTTCAGCAGATCTGATTTGTAAATGATTTTAATAACACTGCAACCAGATACAGCACCCCAAAATAATGAATTTTGGGGGGGGGGGGGGGGTTCTATATTGAACCAAAATACATCATCATTTTAGAATCAGAATCAGTATGCAAAGAAGAGATGAGTGTCCAGAACAACCACCATGGCTGACTATACACAGCTCAAAAATACACAAAATAGAGAGGAGGAAAACATGTATCAATTACAACAGCCACCAATCACTACATGAAGGTATATTGAGGTCATAACTATAACAAATCTAGCACCAATCCTCATAGATCAGCATGGTACCTGCAGTGTGATCCAGAAAACGATCACTTGGATGGCTCAGGACTTACGTGACCAACACACATGTGAAGTGCATTGCATTGAGAGCATCTACACACGACAAAGTTGGTTGTGAATGGAGGCTGCCAGTTTGGCATATAGAGGCACTTCTGTGCAGTCATTTTTAAGCCATTGACCTAAACCAACCCAGAAGCCGAAGAAGAGCAGCATCCAAAACCGGGGATTTCTTTTCAAGCCCTGTCAATTAATTAAACCACACAATTCAAGAAGATTTTAAGAGTCGGGATTTGAGCAAAACAGAATACTTTTTTACATATAAAATCAATGAGATTTTGTTTCCGTAAATGACATAAAAAGTATTAGTGGAACAACTCTCTGCCAGTTATCATTATTCATTAATACCGACAAATGATAAAATTTGGTTGACAAATGACACAAAATGCATACAAAAAGAGACGACAAGGAGAAGAGATGTTTGAGCTTTAATTGACCTATTGTCTCTTTTAATTGGTCTATGTAAGTGAAGAATTATGCTCTCTTTAATAGCATGATTACAATCAACTTATAGTCCAAATTAAAACAAAGAAAGCTTCCATTTAAAATTTCAATATCAATGCCTTGTAGAAATCATGATAAGCATCTCAGTATTGCAAGTCAGGGATGCATATATTGGACGAACAATCATGTATTATTAACGTTACATATTCTTTTCTTCTTTGTCTCTTGTTCTCTTTTATTTAACTGCTTTATTACCTTTTTCTTCCATCCATTTTTTTGGATTTTAGGTGATTGAGAACTTTGGAACCCATTTCTCTATATTTATATAACTTGGACTCCTATAATTGAGAATAGTGATAAAAATAGCACCTAGTTAACTAAATTAAAAATTGAAAGAGATGTTTAAAAAGATTATCACTTCTATGCACTCCGATAGGAGTTAAAAGGAAGAAGGTTCTTACGAGGAAAAATCGACAAAGAATCAATAGGTATTGCAAGGTAACATATCATATTATGATGTCCTGATGTCAATTATGATCTCGACATCCAATACTTTAACCCTTGCTTCTAGTATTGACTTACCAAGATCAGCTGCCACTCGATGAGCACACATAATTCCTGAGAAGGCAACAGCTATAACTCCTTGTCCCGGAAAGCAGCTGTCACCAACACAGTACAGTCCATCTATAGCCTGTAAGTACATGATCACGTATTAGCATATGAAGCATCCGGCTTTATTTGTCTGTGAGGGAAAACTATTATTCACAGGAATTCCATGGGAATGTTGAAGCAGACATATAGTCTTACTGTTGTATTGAAAGGCATCCCTAGAAGTCCTTTTGGTATTTGACGTGGCATTGGTCCATAGGTGCCATTATCACGGGCAAGGAACCGCCTATGCGTCTTGGGAGTACCAACCTGCCATGATCAGCCATTCTATGAAAAGATGCACAATATTCAAGAAATAAAAAATGTTATCCCAACAAAGAGGACTTGCCTTCAGTTTACAAGTGTTCAATAAAATAAAAGTTAAAGCCCACTAAACCCTTGATTCATCTGAGCTAAAAAAAATTACTTAATGCTGAATTCAACAAAGATAATAACAATTGGACCATCATGTTTGACTTTCCTGCAAATTGATTTTGTACAAGGAATACAAGATCCTTGACTGCTACTGAGCTACCATGCACCATACCTCCTTAAAGACTATGGAATTCTTGAGACCCAGAAAGAGTTTCTTTTCAAGTCTGCCTATGATTTCATCAGCCACAAGTTCCTTTTTCTCATCATAATCTTTTTGAGGAAGCCCCTGAAAAAACAATCGCAATAAAATATAAATATATTTTAGAAAATCAAAATCTACTTAAATCATTTTTATGGTATGAAAAGCAAAAGAGAGACGCACAGGCCTCGGTCTAATCCATGAGGTGAAAATAATTCATAATTCAAATAAATATATCCTGTCCAAAAACAAATCTAGCAATAAGGGAACCTACCTTCCAATCCTCTATGCCAGATGTTGTAAATATATGAAGAATATGATGTCCTTCTGGAGCCAAAGATGAATCAAGAACAGTTGGAATACTCAAAAAAATGCTTCCATATGGCTTCTCTAATCTATCCCAGTCATCCTGCAAAAGTAGAAAAGATGCAGGAAGGTTGAATACACCTATTATCATATTTTGCAAATCTCATGCACACTCAAAACCGCAATTTTGTGGAGGTAAGTTTCATCCCGATTACCTCAAGAAGAAAATGATGGCAATCAGTGTCAGGTGGTAAAACTGTTGCTTTAACTCCCATGTGGATGGAAAGAAAAGATGGAGCTTTGGCATATATTCTTTGGAAGTTTGCTTCCTCAGCTGGGAGATCCTCAGTTTTCAAAAGTTTTCCTGGAACAAGACAGGATATCATTATTTGATGTCTCTACTTATCCTTGGAACTACAGACTGACATAAGATAATTTTGTAGCAATCATGGTCTTATTACCTTGTGAAAATACCAATCAGATGCAATCCTTACATATTTAAAATGTGAAGCAAGACAAGAATAAGACATCATCTTTTTAACAGATATTGAGTCTTTATTAAAGGACATGGGCATACCAAATGTATCCCATCTAGTTGCATTTGATATAATGGTTTTAGAGAAAAACTCTCTCCCATCTGAAAGCCTGACACCCACCTGCAATAAATATAGTTATCAATGTCATACCAACTTCAAGCTCTGTATAGATACAAATAGCAAACAGAAGAGAATGGTTGACTTGTAGAGTTAAATAAAATACGCACAGCCTTTCCCTGGTCGAGTATAATGTTAGTCACATTGGCTTTATAAAGGATTTTGCTGCCCTTGTCAACCAGACCTTTTGCCAAAGACGTTGCAATTCCACCAACACCACCAACTGGGTAGTTGATCCCACCGAAATGCCTATCACACAAGACCTTTCTCCACAAGAATATTAGAAAAAATGAGATCCTAAGAGTCTGAAGATAAATTGACCCAGATCTAATCGCATTGTCTTGGTCGGGAACAAACCTTACCATGCTTGCATTGATCATTGGAGTTTGCAATGCATTGACTGTGCTAACTATGAAACACTGCAGGAGCGATAGAAATAATGTTGTTTCTTCAGTTCAAATAGGTATCTTGATCACTATGACTTGGATATGTATAGGCAAAATAAAGAAAGTTTCTGCAAACTGAAAAAGTAAAATCCACACCTCGGCATCTATGAAAGACAATAACTGAGGATCTTTTATGAATTTCCTTGCTATTGCCCCAGCATTTTGAGGAAGATAATAGGCTGCAACGAATTTGGAAAAGTATAAGAACTAAAGGGAACAGCATAAGTCAGATGGCCCAGGCTTACATGTTGATAAGACAATGGCATTTAAATGTAAAAGACATGCTCTCAATAATATTTCACTCCATCAAAGTTTTTGACGTATGTATAAATGAATACCAAGTGTCAAACATTCCAAGAAAATATACCACTCAATCAAGGTTTGAAGTGCATGTAAGTAAAATACCAAGTGTCAAGCATTCCAAGGGCTTCTTAAAGAACTGTCCAAAAAGGTAAATCGGCTCCTCGAGTGACTTCAGTTCCAAGGAATTTAAAGCATTGAAGATCTGTGCACGTGGACAGAGACTGTAGATGAATAAGTAAGGACCAGGGCATATGATCCCCATGGAAGGATGCAATTACTCGATCATTCAAGACAAACCTTCCAACACTCGCCATAAAATTTAAGTATCCCTTCCTTCTCATGAGGAAACTTATTGATGAGTTCCGCAATGAAGGCACTATATTCTCTATGCACTCGTACGGAAAGGTCATTGGGCAAGTGGAAGCAAACAGTAGTCGGATCAGGTATCACCTCCATCTTGCATCCCACCGCTTCCAATGCTTGCGTGATTAAGTTCAGGTTTCCCTATAAAAAAAGCCAGAGAAGAAAATCTTTATAAAGTGTTCAAACCGCAACCTTATAAAACAGGCACTTTGTAACCTCAACAGGCCATAATTCTAAAAAAATACAACAGCAACAAAAACTTAAGAACATGAAGTAAGAGCCACATTAGAGAGTAGAAGAGCAATATTGAACAAACGGCTTCCTAAACAGGTGGTGATGTGGCACAATTGGAAAAGCAAAGCATTTCAAAATCGTCTCTACGGGTTCCATTTCATCGCATTGTTTGAAAAAACTTTTTTTGTTTTGGTAAATTTTTGAAAAACAGTTTGTCTAACAATTTTTGCTAATATATTTAAACCATTTTTTCTACCTTCAAATTCTGAATAAAATACGAAAATATAAATTTTTTTTTCCTAGTCTCTAAACTGATCATTATATTGTCTCTCAAAATTCTTGTTTTGGACTTTCACGCGATCCACATTGAATATTCAACTATTGTCACACATAATTCACTGAAATGGATATGTTACCTAATTATCTGAAACACCGAACACCGACCATTTTCAACCTAAACCAATCAAAAGTGAGAATTTTTCCCCCTTAAAATCAAGATGGAGAGTAAATCAAACCTTGTCACTGAACCCGAACATCACCGAAGACCCGACATCGAAAGTGAAACCCTCCCTCTCGTAGTACCCGGAGCTCCCGCCGGGGATCACGTACTTCTCCAACACAAGAACCTCCGCACCCTTCACTGCCAGCTGAGTCCCCGCCACGAGCCCTCCGATCCCCGACCCGATCACGATCGCGTCGTAACTCACCCTCCGCCCACCGCCCCCTTCCCCGCCGGCGGTGCCCTCCGAAGGACTCTTCCTCTCGACGCTCAGCGCCGCCTCCGGAGAAGGTCGTCTGCTTGAGGGGTACTCGAACCCTAGTTTCCTCCGGTGGGTCGTCGTTCTCCGCCGTGGGGTTTTGGGGAGGGAGAGAGAGGTGGGTGGGGAGAGGAGACTCAATTGGAGCATTGTTTTGGGAATTGATGGGATTTGGGGATACTTTTTTTAGGGTTTTATAAGGAGGTGGTGGTGGGGAGTGGAAGTGGAGGATCTCGTCATCGCAATCGATTGATTCTTCATCTGATCAAGACAAAAACCTGTCTTTGCTTCCCGGGTTTTTTAATTTTAACGGAAAAGCCTCGGAAATTGTAGATTTTTGGAAACAATATCGGGTAAGTCGCTTGTGCTTATGGCAACGTTTGTTGCAGCTCAACGGGGGTAGTCTATAGATTTCTGTCGATATTTTTAAATAGTAGACTTTCACATAATTTTATAAATTTTTATGGATTTTTATGAACTTTCATAAACTTTTGTAGACATAGACTTTGATAAGTTTTTATAGACTTTCACATACTTCTACATATTAACTCTCGTGGACTTTCACTAATTTTATACATTTTCACATACTTTTACAAACATTCGCAAATTGACTCTCATGAAATTTCATAAATTATTGTAGACTTTCACATGTAATTTCAATGTCAATATTTTATCTTAAAAAATTTAAATAATTTATTTAGAATTATGTAAAATAACACACACCAAAGTCTGCATGTGCCCTCAAAATCTTCAAAGATTTCATTGTTATTATTCAATACCACCAACAAGAAAAACTATTACATTTCATTCATCTATTTTTTTTTCCATACCATGAGCCTTCAATCAAAATTAACCATATATAAAAGAACCTGAATTGTTTGCTCACATCTCTTGCTATTTTATTCTCAACTATTCACATCAATACGAGTAAATATTCATCTAAATAAATCAAGTATTTATTCCCACACTTCAATTCTTTCTTTCTTTTTTCTTTATTTCAAATGAAGGAATTGATAAATAAGCACATAACCTATTAGTTTGTTAGGAATAAGAGAATATAGTTATGTTAGAATGAGTAAGAATTAATTGATATTGATATTCTAGGTGTTCCCTAGAATTTTTTCTTCATATAATCAATTCCACTGGTATACACTTGTCATGACCTTGTAAAAATTATTATAAATAAAATGTGAATTGAATAAGTATTTATTAAAAATAAAAAATGATTTCAGGTTTCTAATTTATAAAAGTGTATATCAAATGTGAATTGAATAAAGAATTTTTTAAAATAAAAAAATGATTTTAAGTTTTCAATTCATAGGAAGTATTAACATGTGAGTCTCATAATACAAAGAAATAGCATGTCTACTGCTTTTCATTAAAAAAAAAAGGAACATGTGTGTCATATGCAGGTGGAATAAATTAGATGGAAAAAAAAATCTAAAATATCAATATCAATTTATTCTCATGTGTTTAGATATTGTTGTACCTATTTATTCCACACCAACAAAATTATTTTTTCTCGCGGTGCACCAATTTTTTAAAGAATTACAAAAAATGTGCTTTTTAGTTCACTAGTTAATGCACACATACATCAAATGTGAAATGCTTCAACATTATTTGTGATAATTAATTTGTTCTGATTATTAGATTAAATGTGAAAATCATATTTTTAGGGTTAATTAATAAGGGTTCATGTGGTCACCCATATATTATTTTTAGATTATTGAAATTTTCAAGTTTTTTTAGGTTCCTAAGGTGTTGAAGAATTATATTTAAATCCTTCCATCCAGATGTTGTTCAAAAATTCAAAAATATCTCGCACGCAATTATTTTATTACACTGTTAACACTCACCGGTACATTGTTAAGTATATCTAATACAATGTTAACACTCCTCAATACATTGTTAACTTTCACATAAAATGTCCACTGCTCAATTATTTCAATACATTGTAAACACTCTCTAGTGCATTGATATTTCTAATACACTATTAACACTTCACAATGCATTGTTAACCTTCACAAAATTGAGCTAAGGCATTTTTGTACAACATTCAGCTAGAAGGACCTAAAATAAATTTTCACCGCCGTAAGGACCTAAAAAAAACTTAAATTTTTCCACAAATCTACAAATAATAGGAGGGTGACTACATGAGCCCCTAATTAATCTCCCCTATTTTTTATAAAAACATAAATTTAGATATGGGAAAATACCCAAAAAAATATTTGAAAAATTAAAAATACCCAAAATCAGTTATTTTTTAAAATTATACTTAGTTTTGTTTCACAATTTTAGAAAATACAATGACTTGACTACCTCTATATTATGTACTATTTAAATATAATCACATATATTTAATTATTTAAAACTCTAATTAAAAAATATTATAAATAATAAAATATTTTTTCAATTTGTGCATGAAATTTATTATTATTTTTTGCATGTCTAAATACACCATTAGGATTTAAATTCTAAAAAATTGAAAATTTTTATTTATAAAATATGAAAAAAAATATTTATTTTGAATCTTAATTTTTTCTTTAATTTTAATTTAAATATATTTAATACAGATAATATCAAAATTATTTATCTAAATTGAATTATCTGTTTAACATACCGATATTATCTATTTTAATTTAGTATACATATATTATCTTATAAAATATTATTTATCAATTAATCCATATCTTACTAATCATTATAATATCCTTATACTATGCATTTAAATTTATATTATTCATCCATGTCTCATTAATCCAAATATTTTAATATACAATTTAAATCAAAATCTTTTATTAATCCTTATCTTAAAATATGTATTAGTCTATCCTCACATATCTTGATATTGTTATACTCATTTATTCCACACCAACAAAAATGTGTTATTTATTTATTTATTTATTATTCTTATTCTATCATTCCACAATAATAATTTTTAAAAAAATATGAATGGATAACATCAATCAGTCCCGTCCATTCGAATACGAAGACCATAAGATGGACGGTGGGGACAACTTTGACGCTGTGGTCTTTTGTGGCGACGCTGGAACTCGATTCGTCGCCACGTGGCACAACAAAGGCGGCCATTTCCGTCGCATCTGATGAACCGCACCGCATAAAATCTTAATGCCCCGTTTGGTAACGCGTTTGGGCAGATTCCGCTTTTTGAAAAGCTGAAAATCCCCAAACGCGCAACCAAACGGGTCGGATTCCGGCGGAATCAAAAGCTGGATTCCTTTTAATTTCTCTCTCGAAATCCGTGTTTTTAAAATCTCAAAAAGAACGCTTTTTGGTCGGAATCGATTTTTTGAATTGAAAAGCAACTTTTTCTACCAAACATTAAACTCCTTCCAAATATTGATTCCTGAATTAAAAAAAAGCATCCCAAAAAAGTCAAAGGTCTAAAATCATCTTAAAAAGCAGTTTTATTCTAAAATCTACTTTTCAATCTGTGTTTCCAAACGGAGCCTCGCGAACTTATTTATATACCAAAAAAATCCCTCGATTTTCATTTTTAGGAGATCCTTGTTTTTTTCCCCTTCTTTTCGTGAACTCGATTCGGCCTCTAAAAGAAGACCCGAGTTTGATTTAGGGTTTCGATCGGACGCAAATAATGTTTGACGCGATGATGGATCCGGAGATGATGAGGATCGCTCAAGAGCAGCTGAAGAGGATCCCCCCTCAAGAGCTCGCCAAGATCCAACAACAGGTGATTTTTTAATTCAGATCCATGTTGAAATAGGAGTCGGAGGACAACAATTAGGGAGATTGGGTCGTCATGAATTGAATTGACCGAATCAGGAGTTGTTAATTTGTTTGTTATTCGAGTCTTGGTAGCAGTCATTTTTTATTGTTTAAAATTTTGAAGAGTTGGGTCTCTTTGATTAGAATTATGGGGGAAAAAAAAAGATGAGTTAGTCATGAAAGTTTTTGCTTTTTTTGAGGCGAAGGTAAACAATGCCACCACGATTGTATTAAAAATATCACAGTACAAAGTTAGTCATGAAAGCTATGACCTTTTTAGAGAAAACCATGCGTATGGATTGCTTTGTGACTGATTGGTAGGGCCAGTTTAGTATTCATTCTCATTCTTCTTCTGTTAAACAATCAGAAAAATTGCATTTGGAAACCTTCATTACAACAAAATTTTGGAATCGATTGATTCTTCATCTGATGAAGACAAAAACCTGCCTTTGCTTCCCCGGGTTTTTAACGGAAAAGCCTTAGAAATTGTAGAATTTTGGAAACAATATCGGGCAAGTCGCTTGTGCTTATGGTCATGTTTGTTGCAGCTTAACGGGGTAGTAGTCGATTCGGACTTTGATGGATTTCTATAGAAATTATTTAAGTGATGGACTTTCACTTTTGCATACTTTTGTAGAATTTCACAGACTTTCACGGACTTTTATAGACTCTCATAGACTTTGAGAGACTTTCACGGACTTTCACAAACTTTTACAGATTGACTCTGTGAAACTTCTACATACTTTTCACATACTTTTACAAACTTTCACAAATTGACTCTTATGAAATTTTGTAAACTATTGTAGACTTTCACATGTGGATTTTGAAGAGTTGGGTCTCTTTGATTAGAATTATGGGAAAAAAAGAAAGATGAGTTAGTCATGAAAGTTTTTGCATTTTTTTTAGGCAAAGGTAAACAATGCCACCACGATTGTATTAAAAATATCATACTACAAAGTTAGTCATGAAAGTTATGACATTTTTAGAGAAAACCATACGTATTCATTGCTTCGTGACTGATTGGTAGGGAAGTTTGATATTCATTCTCATTCTTCTTCTGTTAAACAATTAGAAAAATTGCATTTGGAAACCTTCGTTACAACAAAATTTCTCTTTTTCATGGAATCTATCAAAACTGGATTCGGAATTTTCCTTTTGGACCAGAGTTACTAAATTGGCACCTAGTATTCAAGTTATTGTTTTTTCAATCAATGGCTTGTGCATTTATCTTAAAATCTTGTATTGGAGGTCGTGGTGCCGCTCAAATTGTGTTTTCCAATCATGTCAACATAATGTTCTGAAAAAGATTGGTTAGGTAAAGACTTTCAAACTAAAGTATCTGCTATGCAACCCCAATATATCCTTTTAATGTGATGCTTATGCCACTGAGCGGTGCAATGTGAAATATTGTGAATCCTTGTACATAACATGATCTGTAATGCGTATGTCACCTAACAAGTACCCTTTGTGTTATAGCATTTTTCCCGTTATGATCAAAATAGATTCTTTTCCTCTTCTGAATTAGAATCCCCTGACATAATTGTTAATGTTACACAGATGATGTCCAATCCTGAGTTGATGAAACTGGCTACAGAGGGCATGAAGAATTTTAGGCCTGAGGATTTGAGACAAGCATCAGAACAGCTGAAGCATACTCCACCAGAAGAAATGGTTAAAATCAGTGAGAAGATTTCCAGTTCCAAGCCAGAAGAAATCGCAGCCATGCAAGCACAAGCAGAAGCACATCTTTCATATGAACTGAATGCAGCGGAGATGCTGAAGAGTCAGGTTCTATTTTCCTTCCTTTTTTTAATTCGATCATTAAGTAAGAGAAATTTTTATTTTTATTTTTTTACATTAACTGGGTTGGAATTTGTTACAAACCTTAGAATCTTTTGATGTGTTTTTATTCCTTCACCATGACTTTTAAAGAAAGGTGGGAGTCTGCCGCCCCTCTAGAAGTTTACTAATCTTAGGCAAATTATGAAAGCAAAATGGCAGATGAGCGATCTGCTGAACAACATATAAAAATTACAGAAACCCCTCACCTCACAATTTACTTCCCATCTCTTGCCTATACAACAAACTCAACCCTAATACAGAAAATGTCTCAGTACTTCATAAATATATACACAGTTTCCCAAGTGTTCTCTATATAGAGAGAGGATCATTTTTTTTTTATCATGATTACCACTATCTTTGGATTTTTATGAAGCCAAGTATATCAGTGTGATGCTGCTGTTTTTCTAGAGTATTCACTAGAAGTGTTGTATTGTCGGTTATGATGCATGAGCATGTAAAAAGTTCAGATTGTCAGTCCGTGGTGCTACAATCAGGCACCTGTGTTGTGTTTAATATGTTTTCTTCTTGTTATCACAGGGAAATAAGTTACATAGCCAAGGAAAATTCCATGAAGCAGCAGAGAAGTATCTGCGTGTATGTTTAAATATCTTCCACCACGTTGTTCTCCTACATCTTTTGCGTTTTTTGGATTTTTTTTTACCAACAAGTGAACTTATCATTGAATGTGGATTTTTTAGGCAAAGAACAATCTCAAAGACATTCCAATTTCCAAGTGCAAAACACTCCAGTTGGCGTGTTGTTCAAATTTAATGTCATGTTACTTGAGGACTGGACAATTTGACGAGTGCATCAAGGAAGGATCAGAGGTGGGTTGGAAGTTTTTAATTCATGTATTTACATTATTATATTGTAATAAATCAAAATTACGAGAATCATTGAATATTGATTTTGGAGAGCTTTTTAAAATCTAATCTAGGGAAAATATAAAAGTTTGTTGTTGCATATTTTAAACTTGCATGTTGATCATATGCTTTGAAAGGCAAAAAGTCGATAAATGAAGTTTTGTTGAGTTTATAGATTAATTAGTGAGTGTGCTGATATTCAACCCAAATATATCATCTTCAATTTCATAGTGGTCCAGTCAAACTTAGCAAGTTGCCTTCCCCTCTACCTATGCTATTGTCAATCCCTCCATATTGGGTTTATGCTTTTTTTGGTGGGTAAATGTTGGGACTCGAACCAATGACCTCTTGGTTGCAAATTCTCTTGTCAGCCACTGATTTAACGGGTTTATAAACAAGAAATGGCATGGACAGGTTTGTAGTTTGTATGTGCTGAACTGTGATCTATTGAATTACTTGCACTTCTTAAATGTTATTTGAAGCTTTTCCATTAAGTGGCTCTTAATTGGTTCTAGCCACACTTGCTTTATTGTTTCAGGTGTTGGCTCTTGATACAAACAATGTGAAAGCATTTTATCGCAGAGGTCAAGCATATAAAGAAGTGGGCAACTTACATGTAAGTCATGTTCTGCCTAAACCTCTTTTCTTCTACATGAAAGTTAAGATTTGTCTATCAAAATTGTGGTTGAATTGGACTTTTTCTTTGTATAATCCATTCCATATTTAGAAGATGAAAATCTTGCACTTTTCTATTATGTAACTTACTGTTTCTTGCAACAGGCTGCTGTAGCGGACTTGAGTAAGGCTCATGGAATTTCACCAGATGATGAAACTATCGCTAGTGTATTGAGGTATTACTCTTTATCTATACCTGTAAATAAATATTTTTGTTGAGAAAGAGAAAAAATTGAGTTGGTGCATGTATTAGTTATTGGAATTTACTCCTGTGTTGTTTCTCCACTTCATGCTATTATCTCCCAACCTACATCATCTGCCTATTGAAGATTGATTAATCTTAATAGTCCTTTTTTTTTTGGTCCAACTGCATATGAACTCACCTTACTTGAGAAGACCCTAGTACAATGAGTGTCCAAAGCCTATTGATATTTTGTAGGGCCTCTCTTATACAGTCTTGACGCACGTCAAGCTGTACACCCAGCACTTGAGAAGAACCTAGTACAATGATCATTTAAACTCATTCTTTTTGTCTTTTTCTTTTTTGTTTATCATCAGTTAACATTTGCAACCACTTGCTTCGTAGTGATGTGGATAAAAACTGACCCATATCATTGAATTTCACAGTGATGTCCAGGAAAAACTAAAGGAGGAAGGCGGGCAGCAAGAAATGACACGAGGTACATTGCCTTCTTTTTCTCTTCTTTTAGTTATAAAGCTTACTTTAGAGTTTAGATACATGAACAACTAAGATGAATGTAATATAATTATTTCTTTATAGCAATTTAGCTTCACGATCTTCTTTGACACTGTTTCTCAGGTGTGGTTATTGAAGAAATAATAGATGAAGAGAATCAATCAGTTCCATCAGAAGTGCCTAGAAATTTAGATGCAGAACGTTCTGGGCCGCAGCCTCCGGATGGGGGAGAATTTTCTCACCAAGGACAATCGCATATCCAAGCCTCTGGTCTGGATTCTGCCAGCTTACAGAGTTTCAAAGATAATCCAGAAGCTCTCAGGTTGATTTTCCTTTTAGCTCGCATCTGTTGAATTGAGAAACAGCCCAATTTTGTTGCTATGTAAGAAGTTGCAAAGTGCTTTGGATATCCACCCTACTTCTACTTTCCGTCTGCTCACTAGGAATGCTTTAAGTTTGTATGATGCACATAATTGTCGTCAACCTACATCTTCTCTAATTTGCTGTCCAAAAACTGCCACTGTGTTTTACAGAATATGATAAAATTCTATATTTCAATTCTCTGATTTGCTGTCCAAAAAATGCCTCTGTTTTACAAAATATATTAAAATTCTATGTTGCGATTTGCATGATGTGGTAGCAGATGTATTTGCTGCTGATTTATCTTTTTTATTATGGTTTCTGTTTCAGGTCATTCCAAAACTATGTCTCAAGTAATCCTGAGTCTCTGGCTGCTTTAGGAGCTGGAGGTATGTCACCAGAGATGGTAAAGACTGCATCAGATATGATTAGCAATATGAAGCCAGAAGAGCTTCAGGAAATGCTCAAGGCGGCATCATCTTTGGAAGGAAGCAGTCCATTTTTCCCAGGAGCTACAGCCAATTCTAATAGCAATCCTCTTGGAATGTCACCCGATATGATTAAGACAGCAACAGATATGATTGGCAGGATGTCTGAGGAGGAGCGTCAACGGATGTTTAAAGTTGCCTCTTCTTTGAAAGATAAGAATCCATTCTTTCCGATGGCAGGAACAGAAACTAACAGTCGAAGATCAAACGGCACTGCACAGTCTTTGGGGGCTGTGAGTACTAGAGGATCAGATGAGAACTCTGATTCTCGCGAAACCAGTCGTAACATGGGTTCATCTTCATCAACCCATCCGGCATCAACATCATCCATGCAAGAACAGATGATGAATCCAATGAAAGATCCAGCCATGCGAGAGGTGGGATGTTGTACAATCTCTTTATATTGTTCTTTCGATTGATTGAATAGATATCAATTCTCTTCATATGGATGGTGTCTTTTTATTGACCACTTTAAGTTCTTGCAACTTACAGATGCTTACGTCAATGATGAAGAGTATGAGCCCAGAGATGATGGCTGACATGAGCCAACAGTTTGGGATCAAGCTTTCAAAGGAGGATGCTGAGAAAGCCCAACAGGCCTTATCGTCTTTTTCGCCGGACTCCTTGGAAAAAATGGTATCACTGCTTTTTATTGCTGATGTTTACACTGAGAGTTTTTTTTTTTTCATGCTTCTTTCATTTGCATGTCTGTGCTCCATGCCCTCCCACTGTTTTTACTGTTCATAGTTGTTATTCACTTTTGAAATGCATAGGCCATGGGTTTGACATTGCTTGTTCACGTTGCCTGATCATATGCTGACCAAACACCCTATTTTGTTGTTAGCTAATATTTGTATATGTTTCTGCATCTGATGATCATTATTTTATTTTTATTTTATTTTTTTTGAAAAAATCTGATGATCAATTGTTAAGAAGACTTGTCCCACTCAGTTATGGATTTAAGTAAACACAGTTGATGCTATTGTGCAAACCTGTTCATGGAAAACTGATCCTATGCTTTCTGCAAGATGTCTTTTTTATTTCAATAATTTATTTGCATGATAAAGATTTACAAAGAAATATAGAATTATGTTTTAAGGTTCTCTTTATTTTGGCTGTTTGGAAAGTGACATGACATGAAAAGCTTGTATGACTTGAAAACTCAATTGCTGTTGAACAACAAATATCACAGCAACAAAAGCATATCTGATTGAGAAACTAATCTCAGACGGAAGTTCCATGGTTTTGGAAGTATATATATAGAGATTGTGTATTGCTAATTGAATTCTGGTCTGATTATGTTTTTTTCATGATACAGATGTTGTGGGCAGAGAGGGCACAGAAAGCAGCCCACCATGCAAGGAGGACCAAGAACTGGCTCTTGGGAAGACCTGGCATGATCCTTGCCATTTGCATGTTGATTGTAGCTTTCATCCTCCATAAACTAGGCTTCATTGGCAACTAAAGTCCTCAAATGTCAGATTCTGGGATATCTATTGGAACAATAGGTTTATGATCCTTAATTTCCATGGGATCAGAACAGTTGGATGGTGACAGGGAGAGACCACTTCATATGAGCTGGTTTTGCAAGCAATTGCTTCCAGGAAATGAGAAGGATGAATGAAAAATGATTGCTGCCTGAAGTACCAAAAGAAGGGAGATTGTAAACTGGTTTTCTTTTTCTTTTTTTCCTTTTGAATGTGTCAGTGTAATTTTGATCTTTAGAAACTGGGTTATTTATTTATTATATATATTTATCTATGCTCCCTGTGTTTTCTGCCCAAGCTTGGGCATTGCAAGTAGCAATGTTGAAATATTGGGATTAATAAAACAAAATCATGAATCTGCATAGATTCAAAATCAGATTGGCTTCACATTTTCTCCAATTCATTATTTTCATCAAACTGAGATTCCCACTTACATGCTCCTCCTTGTCTCCCCCTTTTGAATCATAAAAACATTTAATAAGCAAAGTCACGTTGACTGACATCTATATGATGTTCTAGACAACTGAGACTTATTCTATCTGATTATATAAAATAATTATTATTATTTAAATTTTTATAATTATGATTAATGAGACAATAAATATATTATGGAAACAAATATAAATTTATAATATCTATATCACACTGATATATGTATTTATATATGTATTAAATACAGATATTGGAAGCCGTATCTAGTCTAAACTAACTTTGGTTAGTTTTAACTGCACAATCTATTAATCAAATTACACATACTATAAATCAAATTATAGGACTAATTATTATTGGATCCAGTTAAACATGGATTTATATAATATGATCAACATCAAATAAGACAATGACATATATACTCAACAATTGACTGTGAAATTTGATTCATATGTTGTATGTTTTCAATTTATAAATTGTGCAATTCTATACTGATGGACTAAGCAAAAATCAAAGCCAGGACTCACTGGAGTTCGATATCTATGTACTGGCATTCCAGATGTTCAAATACTAGTCAACCTTTTGTTTTGTGGATAGGAATTCAGAGCAAACAATGATACTTTTGGGACTGTGACAATTGACACTTCTATATAACGTCAAGCAAGTACAATCCTACTATAATTTTGTAAACAAAAAAAAATAGTCATGCAAACAGTTTGCAATGACCAGCCAACCCATACAAGAAAAACACACCCTACTACAAAACACACATCCGACGGCCCCTACATCTTCACAGTGAGATCGAACGGCTCTCCTTCACTCTCATCATAAGGTGGTGGTTATATAATACACTGGATGGAGGAGGAGATGGAGTGTGATCAAGAAGGCACATGTGATGGTGATGAAGGCGATGGAATACACTATCCGGAGCCCCATCTGACATAAATGAGTTTCGAAGTGGGGGTGGGGATAACGTTATCCAATGTTGGGAGATCTCTTATAGATGTGTTTGAATCTCTGACACGTGTTTGTCGGATCTCAGGTTTGGGTTACACGTGTTTGAGGGTACATGTCAAGATGACTCTGATGGATAACCATCCTGGGAACACTTCGGTTGTCCGGTCAGCATTTACCGCCACGTGGCATCATGAGAAATTGACAGCCATCCGATTCCATTGGCTGGGTTTGGTTTTGAGGGTCCACTAATTATTATTATATATTCCCTAGAAAGAGAATAAATAGAATTGATACCAGAGAGCAATAGTATTGATACACTTGCAGTTCGTTTCGTTTGTTTCCACGTAAAAGTTATGAAAAACTCTATTTTACAGAAAAATAATTATATAGCGATGTTTAGGAGTGATAAAAAAAAACTGTTACAGAAATTTATTTCTTTAATTACTTTTAAATTTTAATTTTGACATTCACCTTGAAGAGTTTATATGTCATTTTTTTAGAGATTAAAAACTCTACTTATCATAAAAACTTTGATTACGCTGTTAGACAACTTTTATATTTGTAAAAAGTTAATTTTATAAACAATCAAATAATTTTATAATTGCAGCTTCATGCAATTAAATTTTAAACAATTAATAACTAAAAGTTGCGATTAGAAAAAGTACGCCCAATCATTCCGAATAACGCTTGCATCCTCTGTCTTATTGTGGTTGTTGGCACAGAGTTAGCTGATGCTTATTCTTCAGATGCCGTCATTGCTTCTTCTCCGGGAAAAGAAGTTTACGACCCGTGGGCCTTCTACCTCCACGCGGCATTGCTCCGTTAGGCTTTCACCCATTGCAAAAAATTCCCCACTGCTGTCTCCCGTAGGAGTCTGGGCCGTGTCTCAATCCCAGTGTGGAAAAGACAGCTTCCTGCAGAATCAGTTTTAAACTCAACGTGTTTGCAAAAAATCAATTTTACAATCTTGCTATCAAACGCTATCTTAACTCATGGGACAATAGAGTGAGTCAGTCCCGAGATTTGTGGCGGCCCGTGTCCCAAACGCCGACACGAGCGCGTCACGTGCCTAAAAACCCACCATAAATTTTTTTCTTCTAAAACAAAACATCGAAATGTCCACCCTATATAATCACATATGATAACAACACTGGGATAACAGATAATCAACAAGATATGTATAATCACCTATATCACAACACACCCAGGAAAGTTTAAGCAGTCAACAGAGCATCTAACACACCTCATATACAGTCATCCATATGTACAGAGCATTTAACATAGGCATGGTTCGCTAGACCAGCCTCTACCAAAATAATCAAATCCAAAACATCAAACTGTACACATCTATATATATACCTATCACCAGCTGGACGTGGCACCAAAAGAAGACTAAACCAACGTCCACCAACCCCGCCTCTACTTTGCAAAGTAAGAGAAAATAGAATGGAATGAGCGAAAGGTGCTCAGTAAGTAACCCAGACATTCCACGCACAAGGAAACAAGAATGACATCAAAAGTCAAGCTCAGTAATCTCAATAAACACTAGGTCAAAGTATAATGATAAATGGAATTACTGTATAAGCATCAGCGGAGAACAATAACATCGCTGATATATAAACATAGGAATGAATAGCTCAAACTAACACCTTACAACTGATAAAGCCAATGAATATCATCAAGATGTATCACAAATGGGACTGAAAGCAAGTACTCTGAAATTATCCATCAATCAAAAGGATGTTAATTAAATCACTGATGGCCCTGGAAATGTCACTATGCTACAAGAATGATAAGGGAATCACAATTCTGGTCCCCAAATGTCCAAAGCGTAGGATTGACCATCTGCACGACCCCACCATCTTGGCCCCTATGTCCAAGATATCTACATACCTCGCGTGTGGCCCTCGGAACGTCCAGGCACGGCAGGGTATTCTCAAGTCCCCCTCGCTGGACCGTACGTACTTATGCGCGCTAGGGAGGCAAACCTCAACCCTCACTGTAAGGTCTATGGTCATCCAACTCCAAGTACACAAGAGGAATATAGAAGCAACGATGTCAATCACACTACAAGGCTTCATGGTCAAACAACATGAGCATACAGATCATAGGTTCATAGAAAGACACTGAGATGGATACATATCATGATCAAAGAAAGACTCACGATACTAACAAGTCAATTATAAGCTCACGAGATATAAATAAGGCAAGTAAGCTGGAATCCAATAAAGAATAACTCCAAGATACAAATAGACCAATTATAAAGAATAACTCCAAGATATAAATAGAACAATTATAAGAATATTTTAGAATATCGAACAACCACAGTTTAACAACAATGAAGGAATATGTCTCAATAATAGGCCATTTAAATGTGGTACTCACAATCAAAATCATATGGATTATCAAAATAAAATTGAATAGCTTAAACAACAATAAAATGTGGGGTGGAATGGAATGAGTAAATGTCGAATCAACAATACCACGTGGAACGGAATTGAACAGATAATGGAATGGAGCGAAACAAGCAAATATCGATCAGGTTACTTACAACAATACAACGTGGAATGAAATGGAACAGGCAAAAGTCAAATGGGTTACTTACGATAATACAACGTGGAATGGAACAGAACAAGCAAAGTCGATCGGGTTACTTACAACAATACAACGTGGAATGAAATAGAACAGGCAAAAGTCAAACGGGTTACTTACCTCACAATTCACAATCCCAAGCTGGACTCACCCTATTCCAGCTCCTAAACCACGCAGACAGAAAACCACTGATAAAATTATAACCTCAATCAGATACTAAAATATAGCCCTATTAATCAAACAATTCCCAAATCCACCAAGACAAAAAAATGACATCCCCACTACAAACCCTAAAATGATACTATAAAATCAACCATCAAATACCTATTTATCCAGCCAAAAAAAAAACATAATCATATTCCAGCCCCAAATCAAAAATTTGATTCAAAACTGAAATAAAACAACCCTAGACGAAGAATAACAATGAAAAGAACAAAAATCTTTACCCAATGTATCTCGAAAAATGCTCCACGAAGCTTTCCCCAATTTTTCTAATTTTTCCCTGAATTTCCCCCTTTTTTTTTTCTCTTCGAACAGTGTCTCGGATGACACTCTCTCTCTCCCCGCTCATATATTACCACCCTCCACCGACTCACCGAAAATTAAAAACTTTAGGTTTCGCCAAATGACGAAAACGCCCTTCCATTAAAATCTGCGCAGCCTTGACTCAAACAGCCATATCTTCTCGTAGGGAAATCCACTTCACATGAAACAACTTCTGTTGGAAAGATAACGAAAATATCTACAACTTCTATGTTTGAGCCAAGATTAGAAGAAGCCTCCAACTATATTTAAAATAACGACGAACAGAAGACCTCGCGATTTATTCTTCTAGGGGCATAAATGGTAAAACAGGCATAACTTTTCTAATATAATTCCAAATAACGCCAAACCAATTTTATATGAAAGGTAACTCAAAAATGAAGCCTTCATATGTTTAGCGCGAATCCAAAATATGCCTTGAAGGTACTTTTCAAAAATTAAACCAAATGTACGACTTCAGGGAGAATAAAGACCAAAATCCAAATAACATAAAATTATCCTCTCCTGTAAACCAAACATGTAAATATTAGCATAAACCGGCATAAGAGGGTCCCGGCTATTACAAGATTAGTAAATTTAGATGGGGCTTAAACCAACCTATAAAATAAGGTCCCAATACATTTACATTAACAAAGTTTGAATGCAAAAAAAAAAGTTTTTATAGTATATCAAAATCAAAGTTAAAACAAAAATATTAGATATAAAAATTGAAAAATAATACATTTAAAAAAAATGTTTTAGAAAATAATAAACAGACAATAGAAACAAAACAACAAAAAATATAACATGAATTGGAAAACTAATAAGGATTTGTATTCAAAAAGAAAACTCATTTTTTTGAAAAAAAGAACATAAAGAAATCCTTAAGTCAGGGGATTTGTTATTAAAAAAAGATCAAAGATCATTTATTTATAAACAAATAAATATATCCTATAAAATAAGATTTTAAACATGTATAAGAGAGGCCCTAGAAAATTCCAAATAAACCCCTACAAACTGCCTAAAATTCATATAACCCCTTGATTTTATCTAAAGTTCATATAATCCCCTGAAAACATATATATAAATTTGAGTTAAATTTTCGTTGACATATGAGGAATATGTTGCGAAAATACAGTATACCAAAAAAACCCCTATAATTTATTAAAAATTCAAAAAACTTTCTATACTTGATAATTTTACCTTTCCGCATAGATTATAGAACTCTATTCAGATGGATAAAATCATCATTTACAAATAATATTTTACATTTTTAACACATCGTAGAGGGTTTTTGTTATACTGTATCTTCAACCAATGTTAACCAGACAGAATATTTGTATAAAAATTCTAATTTGTAAAACAAAAATTTAACTCAATGGACTATTTGGATTTACTTAAGCATTTTCAAAGGGGTTATATTAAGGAAAGTCAGGGGGCTATATGGATTTTCAGGCAGTTCAAAGAGGGTTATTTGGAATTTTCCCTATATATAATCACAGGGAGCGCAACCGTTGCTTCTAAACGACTAAAAACCTCCGGTTCCTTTCACGCATGTAATGCACGCGTGCACGTTTTTAAGTACCATTGCTTCTAATAACTCCCTCAATCAATAAATAATTCTCCTTCCGTTACACATTATAATAAACTTTATTATATAGCCCCAAAAAAAAAAAAAAAATAAACGTTATTATATGTACACGCTCTCTCTCCAGAACCACTAAACGTGAAATGCAACACACACCAACCAAAAAAAAATCAAGGACTAAATCAAACCTTCTTATCATCAAATCCTAATCCTCTTCTAATTAACTCCCGCGTTGAATTCACGGTGTGAACGTCATTAAAATCATGATTTTTTTTCGACCTTTCTCGAACACGTATTCTATCCACACGTGCGATAAAAGTCATCTCTTCTATTCTCACTCCCACTCATTCCAACCTCACCCCCACTCACTCTATCAAAGCCGTCGGATGCGAATTAAACGGAAACTGATCCAAAGAAAAGACAAACGAGTCCGCCGCCACGTAAGCAGTCGAGTCACGTCAATCTGACGTGTCGGTACTCATCGAAACCGAAACCATTCAAAATAATATATATAAAAATCGCGACCCCTCCAATTTTTCGTGACCCCCTCTTTTTGCCGTTTTTAGGGTTTAAGAAATCGTCAAGAACGATTTCATCGCCGACCGCTTCGGCGCGTCTTCCCGTACTAATCGGCGCGTATAAAAGAATCTCTCGATCTCATCCGCCGATTCTCCCCCTTCAAGAATCGCCGATCGGCGACCCCCCGATCGGCGATCGTTCATGAAACAGAGATCATAAGTTTCGAAAGCGCACCTGATCGTCGGAGATTCCAGATGGTGCGAATCGCGGCGGCATCGCCGTCGCCGATCTCGCCCTCGCCGTCCTCCGCCTCGTTCACCTCCTCCTCCTCCTCCGCCGCGATGACCCCGACGCGCCGCCTGATCACAAAGGGACCTCCACCGCCTCCGCCGCCTCCGACTACGACCCCGTCGAAGAAGTCGCGGATCGCAGAGGTCGCGGGAGGGACGGCGGCGGACTGCGCCGCCGTCTGCTGCTGCTGCCCGTGCGGGCTTGTGAATCTCGTGGTGCTCGCCGTGGTGAAGCTTCCGGCGGGGCTGTGCCGGCGGGCGATGAAGAAGAAGAAGCTCCGATCGAGGAGGAAGAAAGCGTTGGAGCAGCAGTCGAGCAAGATGGGGCTTCTAACGGCCCCGACGAGTAGCTTATCGTCGTCGGCCGGTGACGACGGCAGTGGCGACGGGAAGGCGTCGGATGCGGTGGCGACGGCGGAGGAGGTGATGGATTTCGAGAAGGAGATGTGGGAGAAGTTTTACAGTTCGGGGTTTTTGAGGAACCCTTCACAGAGAGAGGAACATTGAGAAGGGACTCTGTTTTTTTCTCGCACGTGTGATTGTGTGAAAGATCGCACGTGTGGCGATGGTGGTTTGTGTGAAGAAAGAGAGGTAATTACGAAATTCTTTCGTCTGGTGTTGTTGGTGTATTGTTTGTACAGAAAAAAATAGTGCTTATTTTTTTTGAAGTGTCTGTTGTGTTGGATTTGGGTGATAAACAAAATGGAAAGAAAAGAGATGTGGATTTGGGTACTGATTTTCATGAGTTTTTTTTTAGCTGCTTTTGATTAGTGATTGTTTTCTCTGTGTTTTTTTATTTAATTTGATTTTACAACTATATATATATATATATTATAGAAGATGAGTTTTAAATGTCGGCCGGCTGAGGGAGGGTTGGCTAATTCTGATTTGATTTCTCGGAGATTTTTTTATTTGAAGGGTTCGTGTGTGTTGGTTTGGTCAAATCATGCCTTTGGTTGAGAATCCTTAGTGCAGTAATTTAGGTTTTAAAATTAATTTTACAAAAAAATTTAATATTCTTAACTTTTGAAAATAACTCATTCTAAACATTATTTATCTGAAATATATTTACAAGAAGTTAATATAATAAAATTAGTTTAGGTAGAGAATTGAGTTATTTTAAGATTTATAATTAATTTATTAAAAATAAAAATAAAATAAAATATATTTACAATTATATAATGTATAAGTTATCTGAAAATAAATTTGATTCAACTTTTAGATTATGATTATGATTTTTTAAAGTTTTTATCTTAAATAAGTTTTAATAAGTTTAGATAAACATGCCACAACAGCCTATTTTAAACTAAAAATTTTAAATTATTCCTTATAAGTTTAACAAACACTTGTATCATCACTTATTACAAAAGTGGTGAACAATGGTTTACTAAAGAAAACATGTAATTCTATGACTACAGTATATGAAATTGACTAATGTAAAATTTAGTTAATTTTCATTTATATGTTTTTTGTATATAAAAAATGTATTTTATTTTTTAAATGTATATATAAAAAAGGTAAAATAAAAATAATATTATTTTTTTAAAGAAAGACTAATCTGTCACGAGAGAAAAGAATAAACACATCAAATGCATCAAGAGTTAGGTCAAAGGGCTAATATTCTACAAAATGTGGGTCTCTCATGAAAAGATCATTCTGGAAAGTATGAAGTGTTTATAGTGAAGAAAATTTGATGTTATTTTAGGAGTTTTGCTTTTGGTATATTATATTCAGGATATGATTGTGTTTGACTTGGAATTAAAACTGGCGTGCCGACTTCAGTGGCAAAAAGACAAAATGAAATATATAAGAACAAAAAAAATGAAGTGGGGTAGTAGAGTTTTTTTTTTTTTTTGGTCGTTATTGAAGATTTTCTTTGTTTATTTCAATATTGTTTGAAGAGAGACGTAGGTTATTGTTTAAAAATACTCCAATTAAAAGACTATTGTAATAATAGATAGCTATACTAATAAAATAAATTATTTTTATTTATTTTAGTTAAAAATATAATAATAATAATAATTTTATTATTTAGTTAACATTGGAAAAATTGTGGTTAAGATGTGGATAAAACTTTATAAAAAATACAAAAATGATTTGGTGTTCAAATAAACATATAATACAAAAACTAATTATACCTATCTATGCCTTCCAAACCGACATCTTTTTTCGGTTTATTCTCTCCCTGTTGCCTCACATTCTCCTTATATTCCATTACCCAAACAACCTCTTCCTCTCTGGTGCTCAAGGCTCCTGCATGTACACGACACGCATAATACATGGGAGAATTGGATTTGGATTGAGGTTTTGTATAACTCATTGGGATTACAATTCAGACCAATTGGATTGAGTTCGAACATATTTTAAACTTCAGTTGAAGAAGATCAATTCAAATCTGATTCAACAAATAATCCAAACCCAATCTGTCAGCTTTGGATTTGAGTTTGATTTCAATGGGAGTTCAAGTAAATGGATTAGTAAAAAAGTGTTGTGCGTGACAAACAAATATTAGGTAAAACACAAATTCTTATAATTATCACATCATGAATATAAACATCAAATATATATGAAGTCATGTATGCTCTAAAATATATAATAAAAGCATGAAATAAAAGAATTAGAGATTAAAAAAATGTATCCGAAAATGTAGAAGCGGATGAAGACACTCTGTCCTCGGTGAATAAGGCTCCCTCACGCACATGATTAAATAACTCCTACCACTGAAAGATACGACCACAATGAGTTTTGTTCTTCTAGGATGCGAGTTACGGAAAAACCACGGTGAACAGACTGCGATCTTTTCAAACACATGGATCAAATAAGAGAATAGGTAGAAAGATGAAAGAATAGTGTATTGACACATCCTCTCATTGATTTGTAGTTAATGGAAGAAAGAAAGGGGGATCACAAAAGATTCAACCACTCACTGTGGTTGGAGATTTAATCTCTCAATGATGATATGTTAATTTGATGGTGGAGCATTTCATTTTTTCTCTCCTACAAATGCAGATTCACATGAACCCTTTTTATATACAAAAACATCACATGGTCACAAATAAATTTACACGTTATATGCAACCCTTCACAGCATACGTTTTATGCATATATGACAGCTTTAAATGTTGCATGAATATTGAATTTAAGAAGATGAAATATCAAATGCATTAGATGAAACATGTGACGGCTATCCACCTATGTAACGCATGAAATTGTATGGGATCGGATACAACTCACAACACATTGGATTATGTATTTTGGTTGCAAAATTTCAACAAAAAGTACAAAATGCATTCTTCCAAACTATAAGATCATCATAATGAGTAATGTAGTAATCATCATAATGAGTAATGTAGTAATCTTATCGTGGAGATCTCTCTCAAAGGCCTCTAGAGCCTTGTCCTTTTTTTTAGGTAAATACTGAGATTCAGTTTCATGCTCTTTTAGGTGCAAATTATTTTGTTAACCACTAAGTTATAAGTTCAAGCCATTTCCTTTCTGTTTCAAGAATTTCAGATTCTCAACCCGAGCCCACTACGGGTGCGTTTGGTTGCGCGATTGCGCTGCGATTGCGATTGCAGGAAGCTGCGTTTGCAATCATGCAACCAAACAGTTTTGTAATCGCAGTTTTAAACCCAGCGATTCCAGGCAAATAGTGCCCAAAAGCTGCGATTTCAAAAAGCTGAGAAAGTGAGCTTCCTGCAGAATCAGGTTTGCAATCGCAGATTCCTGCAGAATCAGTTTTGCAGTCGCGCAACCAAACGCACCCGTACATGTCTCAGGGTTGCGGGTTAGGGTTTTACTATTCATTTAGACTATTACAGTCAATCTGAAGTCTCTTGTTATCATCAGACGTTATAGGCCTAAGTTTGCATAGTCTGTGATTTTAAGCCTAATTTTTTTAAGAGAAAATGACTAAAAAAAGTCTCTTAAAAGTTATAAATACCCAAATCAGCCACTTTTTAAAATTATATCTAAAAAAATCTCATTTTACAATTTTAAAAATACAAAAGAATAATATACCCTTATGCAATTAAATCTTTAATACATTCCATATTTCTTAACTTCGTTAAAATATTTCACCATTTTAATTTATTAATATATTTTACACATTTTCATGTAAATCAATTTTTTTTATTGTAAATTCTTTGTAACTTGGTGTGGATTTTGTGAAATATGTACCAATATAATTTGAGTTTTTGATGATGAATTCCATTAAATTTTGATGCTTTTTAAAAAAATGGATATGTACTAAGGATATCATAAAAATATGTAAATTGCCAAAAAATAAAAAATGTGAATAAATATTTAGAATACTAAAATATCATCTGCTACACTGGGGCACAATACAGATTTAAATTACATATTATGATTATACATAATGAAAAATGATAAACAATATCATGTAAAATATATATAAAAAACACATAGCATGATATATAATAACAAAACCTTTAGAGGATTGATTTTCATCATGTAAAGAGAGATTGTTGTTTTATAGGAAAAATAAGTTTTTAGTGTGGAATAAAGATGGATATTAAAGATTTAATTATATAAGGGCAGATTAGTCTTTTGTGTTTTCAAAACTGTAAAATGAGATTTTTTTAGGTATAATTTTAAAAATGACTGATTTAGGTATTTCAAACTTTTATGAGATTTTTTTTGTCATTTTTCCTTTTTTTAATGCTTATTTGGTAATGGAATAAGATTTTAAAGATCAATTTTCTTCTTTCTAGCACATAAAAAATTCATTAAATTTATGTTTATTCACATTTCAATTTTTTTCCAATCTCCAAACACACGGTTATATTCATGATGACACGCGATTGATATGGATATGAACCTAAAATTAAACTACTAAGACTATTAATTCTTAAACTATAGGTTTGTGGACCTACAACTTTACATGATTGATTTTTTTCTTTTCTCCAAGATTACGATTACGATTGAATGGATTCATGGATCATAATATTTAAAATGACCAAATTGTGTAGTGGTTCTATTTTACATGACTGGTAATGTTTTAATTAGAAGCACTATCTATTTAAATAACAACAAAACCAACGAATCATTTAATTAACCCTACACCTTAATTTTAAAAAAATCAGACCCATAAACATAAAAAAAATCACATAAACTCCGAAGACCAATTTGATTTTTCTAGTAATATTTTAAATGGTTGATGATAATGTTTTTATTTAATGAGTGACAATGGTCTTCACTCTTCACACCAACTAAAAAAGAAAAATGTTACATTCAACTCATTTTACAATCCACAATACAAATCACACGTATTTTTATTTTATTTTGAAATTACATACATAATCTAATGAGGTATGTATTCTCTCAAGAAAATTAGGAAAAATTAATTCTGGATCCTCCATGGAACTCTTAAATTATTTTTAGGTTTCTGAAACATCTGAACTTTTTAAAAGTCTACAGTGTTTTAGGACATAAAAATAATTCAGGGGTTCTCGAAAAATCCAAAATTAAATTGTTAATTTTTTTAAAGAAAATATGTAATTTTATAAAAAAATAAGTGCATATTACAATGAATGAATTGAAGATATTATTTTCTATAAATTTGAATTTATAACGATTTATGTATTATATCTATACAGTAAGTGTAAATGTAGAAAAATAGTAACTGTAACAGAGCACATGAAAAACAACAAAACATTGACCCACTGAAGCCAAAAAAATCACATCTGAACAAGCTCGGCATCTTTAAAGGATAACCGTCCATCATTAAATCAACGTCTGATCAAAAGTCTACAAATATTATTATTTTTGACAAAAACCTCACGAGAAAACTCCGCATCTGATAACCGTCCATCATGAAATCAACGGCGGAGAAACGTAGTCAAACTGTGACAAAAAGTGATGCCCTCTCTCTCTCTCTCTCCTCTGTCATATTGTTTAAAAATAAAATTGGATGGCATCATCCGCTCGACCTCTCCGTCTCGTATGGGTTTCGCGGGAAACCCTTCTCGGAATTCGCGCCCGATCCTGATTTCCTCTTGGATTGTCTGATCCGATCTCTCTCGCGATCTGTTGTTGGAGGTAAAAATCGTTTTTTTCTTTGTTTTTGGCTTTCTTAGGTTGCCTTTTGTGTTTGGTATTCGATTCCTTTTCCCGTGGTGGGGGTTTTGGTGATTCGATTCGATTTTGAACCCATCGGTTGTTCTTTTAGGTTCTGAACTGTTCGATTGGGTCGGTAATTGTTTTCACTGGATGATTTTGTTCGTTCGAATTCTTCTGAAATCAATGAATGATTTAATGTGATTTTTTTTCTTTCGATTTGATTGATATTTTGCTCTTCCAGTTCCTCTTATCGGTATAATCCCCAGCTTTTCGGATTTGGCGAACCAATTTTTGGTTAAAGATGTTGTTTTGCTTTGAATTTGGTGGGGTTTTGCAAAAAAAGGCGTTAGCTTTATGGATTTTTAGTGTGAATTTGTTCACAAGATGTTAGTTTGCCGACTTTATCAATGTATGAGTGTTAAAGAACTTACTATGAAGGGATTTGTGGCTTTGTAGATCAGGTTTGGGAATTTTGGGATGGGGGATACCATGAAAACGGAGAGCCATTTGACGTCCGCCGCTGCCTTTGTGGAGGGCGGCATACAGGCTGCTTGTGATGATTCCTGCAGCATCTGTCTTGAAGACTTCTGCGATAGCGATCCTTCAACGGTAAAGTGGTGTTGTGCTTAGGATTTGGGTTTTATGACTGTTACATTCTTTGCATACAGGGTCCAACTAGTTGTTGTTATATTTGTTCAGGTGACTAATTGCAAGCACGAGTTCCATCTTCAGTGCATTCTTGAATGGTATTGTAGGCTTCTTTACTTTGAAATGTGAGGTTGTTTATTTTTGGAGAATTGGGGATTTGTTGAGAATTTTCTGATTAACTGCTGCTGTTTGGTTTGGTTAGATTAGGATCAGAAGGTTGAGAACATCTTTGGTTGATATGATCTCTTTCTATTAATCATCATATATATATTTTTTTCACTAAAGATGTAGGGAAGAAGTATGTTTTGCTTTACTCGATTGATACCAAACCGTCTCCTTATATTTAATGAGGAAGACATTGATGTGTTTCTATTTAAAAAAAAAACTTTAAATGATATGTTTTCTCATTTCATGAACTTTACTAATATTATTAGTGGACTGACTGACATTTTTTGTCTGGAAGGTGGGAAGATGAGATGTGTAATTCTGCAGAATACATTTACACACTGCCTACTTTAAAAAAAGAATTTAATAATATGTGGCTTTATTTAACAATGTCAGTTCCCTGCCAAGTTGTTAGTGATTGTGGAATTTAGTTTCCGAATGCTTTTTTTTATCACTTCTGTTATTGACCATATGGATTTCTCTTTCTACTTCCCTATATATGATCACTCTTTCCAGTTAATTTTTTTCCTGGAGGTTTTGATGAATCTGTCTTCCTCAAAAATATTAACTATTTTCTTGTAGGTGTCAGCGAAGCTCTCAATGTCCCATGTGTTGGCAATCAATCAGTCTGAAGGATCCTATCAGGTTTGTACTTGATGTTGACTTGTACTTCATGTTGGTTTTTCCAAATGATTTGTAACTGACATGCTCATCTTGCAGCCAAGAATTACTTGAGGCTGTGGAACGAGAGAGGATCTCTAGGGTTAATCCACCACGTAGCAGCACTATATTGCATCATCCAGCACTCGGGGATTTTGAGTTGCAGCATGTAAGTGGTCATACCAGTTCATGTTTGCATGCCCTAAACGAGGAATTATTGACTTTTATTCATTTTGGAAGGAGTTTATCTCATTTTTTTACACATGTCAGCTTCCGGTTGGAGCAAATGACAGTGAACTCGAGGAACGCATAATTCAGCATTTGGCCGCCGCTGCTGCAAGAGCACATCATATTGGCAGAAGGGAAGGGCACAGGGGAAGATCATCAGCACAGGGCCGCCCACAGTATCTGGTTTTCTCTACTCATGCTAATGCACCTCCTTCTGGATCTGTTTCCATGGATCCTGGTCAGGGAGCTGGAGGAAATGACGTGGATCCAACTCTTACAGCAGCTAGCCCTTTGGTTCCTCTTACTACTATAGGAGAGGAGCCCTCACAGCAGTTCCTGCACTTGCCCTCAGATCAAGTTGAAACTGTTCCTGCCATGCCATCTGGGACCGTTCCAAATTCATCCAATAGGCCTGTGCTTTCAAATAATCGGTAATTTACATGTTTACTTATGCACCCTCTCCCCAATCACTTTGTAGGTCCTGTCTCTCTATTTATCTGCTGGTTCAGTATGATTGATTCTGAAAAATTGTTTGATTATTTATATGCAGTAATACTGCTGGCCAATCTTCCCCAGTACAGCAAGATAGAGCAGGACCGTCAGATTTCCAATCTTTTTCAGAGTCCTTAAAATCCCACCTTAATGCGGTTTCTATGAGGTAAAAATTATTTGCACATTACCTTCCAGTGTTCTTCATTCTGCTTTGTTAAAATACTAGAAGATATATTACGCTTCTGATGCAACCCAGGTACAAAGAGTCTATTGCAAAAAGTACTAGAGGGTGGAAGGAGAGGTTTTTTCCACATAATTCTTCCGTGGCAGATATTGGTTCTGAAGTTCGGAAAGAGGTGAATGCTGGAATTGCTACTGTGTCACGCTTGATGGAGCGCCTTGATACTAGAGACAGTAGTAGAGCAGATGGTCCATCTGTCACGCATAGCTCGGAGGTCTCTTCAGATACAGGATCTAATGATGAGCCCATTAGAGAGAGTAATAGGAATGCTGTTCATGAAGGCTGCAATGCCTCATCTTCTTGTGCTGCAACGTCGGGTTCAAATTAATTTACATACATCTTCTCAGAAGCTGCATGAATTTTCTGCATTTATCTTTCGAGGTATGTCAACTCCACTCTTGGAATTTTATAAGATTTAATATGCATGATTTGCCAGTTTTCTTTTGATGTCCTAGCAAAATCAAGAATTACCTGACTCTTGACTGAAACTGATCATTTAAATGCATTGTATGTTATTTCATAGTGCTATTGCAATCTTTATTTGAAAAAAAAAGAGGATGGAAGGAGAATTACACACTAATAGTGTAATTCATGGAACTCCATGTTACTTTCTTGAGGTGTCTCATATGTGGGCATGGTTAAAGAAATGAAAGCCCCACAGATAAATGTGTCAACGTGATTTCATATTGGTCATGAAACTACACTTTTTCAAGTTAATGTATAACTTGTTTTTCTACAAGACTGTTAGAACTTCCCTCAAGTGGGATATATGCTCCTCCTCTGTTTGACTATATATTAGAATGTCATCAAAATAAACTACAACGAATCTGCCAATGAAAGGTTTCAATACCTGATTCATTAGTCTCATGAAGGTGCTCGTAGCATTTGACAATCCGAATGGCATCACCAACCATTCATATAGACCCTCCTTGGTTTTGAAGGCTGTCTGCCACTCATCCCCAGGTCTAATGCAAATTTGGTGATATCCGCTCCTTAAATCAACTTTTGTGAAGACCTTTGCACCAGATAACATATCCAACATATCTTCTAATCTTGGAATGGGAAAGCGATATTTGATGGTGATCTTATTGATAGCTCTGCTGTCCACACACATACGCCAACTACCATCCTTCTTTGGTACTAAGAGAGCTGCACAAGGACTCATACTCTCTTGCACTAGACCTTTTTGAAGCAATTCCTCTACTTGTTTTTGCAATATCTGGTTCTCATTAGGGCTCATTCTATAATGTGGAAGATTCGGAAGGGTTGCACCAGGCACTAGATCAATGTGATGTTGGATATCCTCATAGGAGGTAATCCACTAGGTAACTCTTCTGGAAAGACGTCATTGAATTCTTCCAACAAAGGTTGGAGCGTATTAGGGATAGTAACAAGAGAGTTGCCGGCATCTCCTTTGACCACCATCGCAAGAATTTGTGGAGCTCCATGAATTTCTTCCATAAACTGTTTTTCATCGGTTAGTAAGATGGATCCTGTATTGACCAATGTAGCTTTAGGTGTATCTTCGTTCAATGGTCCCAGTATGATCTTTTGCCCATTTTTCACAAAAATATAGACATTCTCTCTTCCTCTATGAGTAGCATCCACATCAAATTGCCATGGTCTTCCCAGAATTATATGACAAGCATCCATATCGACCACGTCACACCATACCTATTCTATATAATTTTTCCCTATAGTAAAAGGAACAAGACAAATGTTTGTTACCTTAACTTCAGATCCTTTCTTGATCCAGCCGATCTTGTAGGGAGTTGGATGCTTTTCTGTTCGTAGCCCGAGTTTCTTCACCATAGTGGTTGATACAATATTCTCGCTGCTTCCACTATCAATGATGACATCACAAACCCTTTTGTTTACGGTGCAACGTGTTCGAAATATATTATGTCGCTGCTTGGGATCCTCCTTCTTTGGGGTTAGTAGAAGACGTTGGACAACCAAAGAATGTGATAGAACTTCTCCTTCATCTCCTCCAATTACTTCCTCGGGATCATAGGTGTAAACAATTTCATTTCCATACTCCTTAGGCTCGTCATCGTCATCGTCATCTTCATCTTCTACTTCAACCAGGTTTATTGTGCCTCTTTTGGGACATTGATTTGAGCGATGACCAGGTTGACCACAACGAAAGCACTTCTCGGGTGCTGGTTTCAAATAAGGATTGGTCTTCAAACTGTCTCGTCCTCCTGTAGGAATGGGTCCTCTTGCATGAATTGGTCCAGTCGCCATATCTCAAACTGGAATAACAGGTGGCGGGTTCTCCATAGGTTGCTTTGCGGGGTTCATGGATGAACGATAAGGGTTAAAAGAGCTTTTGCGCATTGCTTGTGTTCTCGACCTCTCCAGTTGTGATTCTACCTTCGTGGCAGCATTGATAGCATCTGTCAATGTATAATTCACCTGCATCGACACATGATCTTGGATCGATAATCGCAATCCATAAATGAATCGAGCAACCTGTTGTGCTTCAGTCTCCATGAGATCGTTGCGTGAAGATAATTTGTAGAATTCTTCCGTGTAGGCTTGAATCGTCTTGCTCCCCTGCTTGCAATTCTGATATTGTTGGAATAGGAGTTGTTCATAGTCCGGCGGAAGGAATCTCTTTTTCAATAGACGTTTCATTTTCATCCACGATCGCACAGGATTCTTTCTCTGTCGCGCACGAGAGATTTGTAGTTGCTCCCACCACGCAGAAGCTCCTCCTTTCAATTTGTACGCCACAAGCTTCGCCTTTCTCTCCTCAGGAATATCCATATAATCAAAGAAACGCTCAACCTCTGCTAACCAATCTAAGAATTCTTCAATATTAAGATGACCATTAAAACTTGGAAGGTCAATCTTCATACGAAAATCCCTTGAATTATGCATCTCGCGATCATGACTTCGGTCTACATCTTTGGGGCCTTGAAAAATTTCGTCAGCAAAATCCTCATCGCTGCTGCTTTCTTGTTCATAGGTTGGGTTCCTATATGTTCGGATGGGATGGCGATCACGAATTGGATGAGCATGAACTCCATTGTCGTTGCCGTTTCTATTTTGAATTTGATCGGGTCCCATCGTGAGCCTAGCAAGGGTTGCTTGAATCTCTTGTAGTGCTTGTCTGGTTTCTTGTTGGAATTCATTGAATTCAGTTCTCGTAAGTGTTGATGATTTTTCATGATCATCGGCACCGGGGAGACCTCCCATCATTGTTTTTTTTTTTTTTTTTGCGGGTATAGGGTGGGGGTGTAATCTGATGGTTTGGTTGGTTTGTGTTAGTGGGTAATCTGATGGTTGTGGGAGGGATTTTTTTTTTAATAAATAAATAAACAAAAGTAGGAGAAGATGTCAGGGGCGTATGGATTTGGTTTGGGTGAGCAGGAATTTATGGATACGGGTTACGTGGTAGAATAGAAAAGATGCGGTGATGACAACTCCAATTGCGACGAATGCGGAATCCACGATGAAGAAGCGACAATGGTCAGACCAAGGTAGTCGAGGCTCTGACGCGGCGGCGGCGGTGGAAAAGAAGAAAATCGACGTTTTCTTCTTTGAAGAAGAAGATCACCGTTCCTCTTAGATAAATCCTTGAATCCACAAGGTGTCCTTGAATGCACAAGGAAAAATAAAGAAAATAAATTTTATTAATTTCAAATTGACCCTTCAATTGTGGTAGCACTTCTATTTATAGGCCACAATTGATTACAAATCTAAATAATTAAAAAAATACTAACAAACTTATTCTAACCACAATTGGTTACAAAATTAAAATACTAACAAACTTATTTGAACAACTAAAAATACTAACAAACTTATTCAAATTTAAAATAGAAAAGAATCTAACAAATCTAAACAAACCTATCCTACATCAGTGTTTGTGGCACCAATATCATAATCTTGGAACTAAATGTAATATTCGTGAGGCGTCTCATATGCGGGCACGGTTCAAGAAGTGAAGGAAATAGAAGCCCCACAGCTAAAACAAGGTTCCGCCTTGGTGTTTGTGGCACACGTAATGAACTAATGTTACAAAGGAGGAGAGCTTAGTGGGAGAATGTGTGGATAAGCCTCATCACCAATTTATTAAGGGACTGAGATAGTATATTTTAGGGGTGGAGGCTGTTTTGGAGGAAGTGGGAGTGAGGTGGTGGTGGTTGTAATTGTGGAAAACGCATTGGTGGGTCCAATATCATTTTGTTGTTAGTTTTTATTTGTTCTTATTTTTCTGTTTTTTCGTCATGTATATGGTTTGGCCGTCCCAATTTAATAGTCAAGGACTGGCCATCTTATCTTATTGTTTAATGAATGATGAGAAGCTCTGAGTTGGGGAGCCAGTTGTATAAGTTGAAAGCATTTTATACAGAGTATATATATTTTCTTTGTTCTATTTTGTTAGAAAAATATTTTGCACATCCCATGTCAATCAGGGTTGTTTGGGGGGTGGTAGATACACAAGTTGAAGGTACCCTTTGCACCGGGTTAATATTTTTTGGCCAAGTATACCACAATATGGAGTATTGTATTTTTCTTGAACTTAATAAGCTAGTGTTATATAATCACCTTTCTCTTTGGCTTGCCTTTGGTGTAATATGTACATCTTTTTAATTGCCAATTTTATCCCTGAACGAAATGTTGTAGTATGAGAGAGAAGAGAGGTGGTTGATGCACTCATGCACCTATTATTTTATTGAAACTTTATGAAAATGTATTTACTTTATTTTTACCAGTAGGTGGAAAAATAAGTCTTAATCCATCTCCAGGTGGAATAGGTAAACCACTGTTTGAGGGTCAAAAATATATATTATTTTATTTATAATAACAAAGGTAGTCCAAACTTCTATGCCTTGATTATACTAGTCCTTCCGTATACCACTGCCACTGGGCGCCTAGGTATCTATGGAATGAATTTACTTTTATTAGATCTTCCAACATAAAATCTTGATCTAATTCATTTCAAAACATCTGTTTATGTTTCAGGTGTAATAGTTATCCTGTGTGTGTGTGCTGCAGCTAACATGAAGCCAGATGCTTTTTTTAACCCCCAAGAATTGATGGGGAGCTTCAAATGTGGATGCCTTTGATCAGTGGCTTCTGAGTCGAGCAAAAACCAAGGTGGCAATGAAAGAAAGAAAGAAAAAGAAATTATCTCATATTGTCATCTACTTGTAAATCATGTTGATAGAGGATCTATTAACACTAATAATCTTGTTGCTTGATTGGGAGTTTGTCGATGAGATGATCTCCTAATCAAGAAAGATATTACTATAATCTGGTGAGCAAACCATCTGAAAATTGAGAAGCCTTGCTATATAATGCGGGAGCATTTGATAAGGTTTCAGTATGACATGGTCTCTCTCTCTAATGTTCATGCTGCAACTATGTAGGTTACAAGTTTTACTATTAGTTTGATCCAATATCATACTAAAAATAAAATATTTAAACTTCTGACATGTTAGGTTTAAGGTTTATCTTGGATCAGATTTATGTACTGTTTTTCGATGTTGTCTGGTGATTCTGATATTGAAATGCCATTAATGCCTCTGGAAGTTTTGGTGGAATTCCTATTGTTATTGTACTCACATGCCCTGTTTATTTTGTGACCTTAATTTTGAGCTGGGGTAAAATTCTCATGATAAGAGGAATAATGTTTGGATGCATATTAGGTAGCTACATTTATATAGTCCACAGGATTCACATAAAGTTTCATACATGCTAAGTGGTTGTATATGCTACAGATGGATAAAAGAAAAGTCAATATCTAATGAGTCCTGCAGTAAATTATATTGATGTGTTCATTACCATGTTTCACTCATTATTTTTCTTTAGTAGATGAAAGCATGGTGAATATAAAAGAAAAAGAAAATAGAACCTCAGCAACCTAGTGACAATCATCTTTTCCAACATATTTTTATATTCGCTTTTAACCTAGATAACAGCATGGTGAATTTGCCATGTTGCATGTTAGTGCCAATCATCTTTATATTGGCTTTCAACAATTTCTAACATATTTTAATTTTATAAGTACATATCTATTTTTATCTGGAAATGCTGTTATACTGTCTGATCTTGAGTTGTATAACTGCTTATTTATATTATATTTATATGTTTTTAGAATTTGTCTTATGATTTTTTTATAATTGAATCTGTTCAATTCATTGAGTATGCATATTTTCTTTTATAAGATATATATCTTATTAAATTAGATATATTACTTTAAAAAAAACTTAAAATAGATGAATATTGAAAATGAGACTAAAAAAACTATGTTTCACGTTTAATAAAATAATATGCACCAATAATTTGAATATATAAACATATTTTATTTTTCAAAAAAGTGAAGACTATAATAAATAAATGAATTTTTTTTATATTTTTGAGTAAGGATACAATCAGGCCTGATATGATGAAGTTTAATAGTGATGGTATCCAGCTCTAATCGGCTCTGGACCCTGTAACCCCACAAATAACCAATAAATACTGTGAGGACCAATTATGTTAGTGTACGTGACAGTGTGACACCCTTTACAAATTATCTTAGTTATTATTATTAGGTCCCATCAAATCACGCAATCATATCGTGTTTCCATGTCCCATTACACGTTCATTATTCTATTCTTTCCAATAATTCTATGGGCCCGTCTAACCCCACCCACGTATTTTCTTACCCCACCAAGCAATAAAAAAAAACAAAAAAAAAACCGGTGTTTTGCTATCCCCACCAATTCGACCCGTTCGACCGAATTTGGTCGCCATTTCAGGTTTCGCGCGACCGAATTTGATCGCCATTTCAGGTTTCGCGCGATCGAAACTAGTCGAACAGGATTTGTAATAAAATTTATAATTTTTTTTTTTGAAAACATAATCTCACGACGTGTATCCTCCTTGAATCTTTCATATCACTCCAAGTCTGAGTTGTAATGTAGGGAGAATAAATCATTATTCTTAAATGTAGAATATAAGAACAATTTTTTTTACATAGGTTACAGACAAATTTCAAAAGTCAAATATAAAATGTGTTTGAATCAACTGATATGTTTTTTTGTTTTCAAACAAAAATTCATCTTAACTATGAATTCAAACGAATCTTAAAAATCATATATATTTGTCTAATAAGATATTTTTCTATAAAAATTTGAATTAATTGAAAATATATCTACTTACATTTTTTTAATCCCTTAGTTGTTGTTTGGATGAAAGAATAAATGTAGAATATGATGGATAAATCCAAAAATTTATTTGTTTACAAAAAATAAGTAAATATAATTCTGAACCCTGTTTGACCCATTCCGGTCGCCCAAAACCTGAAATGACGACCCATTACGGTCGCCCAAAACTTGAAATGGCGACCGGAGTCGGTCGAACTGAATCGGTGGGAACAGACAAACACCGTTTTTTTTTTTTTTTGATCGGTGGGATTGAAAAATTGTTTGGTGGGGATAGACGGGCCCTAATTCTATTGTTCCAAGTATAAAACCAATCATGACAAAAATCAAACAAGCATGAACGGACGGTCCCGATTAATCAAATTCTTAGGATACCTCAACAACTTAGCTTACATGGACTGAACTGCAAAAGGGCCAGCTAGGACAAACCGCGTCATCATAGACAACCAATAACAGTGTTAATTATTTTTATTTTTTTATACTATTATAAATAACATACTTAATTGTTGAAAATCTTATTTAATTATAACATGTGCCATATTATCTAAATCTACTTTAACTAGAGTTAATTCTTAACTAATAAATGTAATGAGAAAAAAACTTTAACCTCATTATTTATAATAACAGTTTACATAATTGGGTATCAATAACCTAATTTATTGTTCTTTAATCTCTTTTCGTACTGGTTTCAAATTAAATGAGTACATGAGTTTTTCTATAATTTTATAATTGATTAAATATAATTCTTTTCTTAGATTTATACATGTTTTTTTAAATCTTGATTAAATAAATTATTTTTCCTGGAAATCGGAAATTCTATATTTTTCATATAAATACTATATATTTTTCAGAGTAAATATATATATAAAAAAGTACATATTTAGTCCTTTTTACACAAGTTAATGGTGTTAATAAACATATTTGTGATGGTACATTTGCGTGGTATATAATAACTAAATGGGTTATTTCATATTTGTGATAGTGTAAAAAATAAATACCATATTTGCGGAGGGTGTATATACAAAAACCCCTCCTTATTCACGTGTACGGTATCAAACATCATTTCTGATATTTCTTTTACTGCCTATTGCCGGTCGTGATCGTGAAAACCTACCTAAACAAAAGCATGGGTTTCAGTACAGTCGGTGAAAAGGAGAGGTCCGTAAGACAAATCGGGGTGACGATAGTACCCCTTAAAAAAAGGAAATTAATTGCGGGTCCTCGGAGAACCCCCTAAATTATTTTTTTTTGAATCCTTTCGACTTATACGCCGTTAAATTCATTGTTATATTTTTTATTTTTACTCTTTTTTCTACTCTGTTTGTATGCGTTGTTAAACTATTTGTGTACACTGTTAAATTATATGTATATTTTATTGATGAATTTTATACATTGCTGATTTTGTTATTGTGAATGTCATCATATTATGATATAATAAAAATTTATTGTATTTTGATAATTGATTGTGGTATGTTCTTCATAAAATTTAAAGCAAGTTGGATGGAGGAGGGGGACACAGAAAATTTGCAGACATGGATAAAATTAAAAAAATAAATAAAAGATAGCTCTAATTAGATGAAAAGATCCAAAAACAATAGTTTAGATATAACATGGAACTAAAATTAATTCAATGGTTCTCTGGAGGGCCCGAAATTAAATTTTCAATAAATAAAAAAAACCACCGACAGAGAAAACAGAAACGTGTGGATCCCAAAGAGCTTCTGTATCTTCAATCAGACGGCGACCGTTTGGCCCCTCCCACCGGAAGGCCAGACGTCGCATTCAATCACGACCGTCCGAAAATCATTCTTTTTTTATATATTATATTAGTATTTTAAAAATAAATGTGTATTATTATATAAAAAACATCCAAAAATAAATAAATAATTAAATAAAATACACTCGTGTTTTCTATTGCTTTCGGACTTTACTTTTAAGTCAGAGGTTGACAGCTCAGCAGCTCCCTTGCCTCCAGTCCAAGCCACGCCCACAACCACTACACACCTCCTAATTTTCCAATGCTACCCTCGTATTCTCATCTATCTCAACCCATCCTTCAGGGGTATTTCAGTCAATCGAATACTGAGAGGAGCAAACTGTAATTATCCCCACCTAATTAGCTGCCGCTCGCCTTTCAATTTTCACGACCTTCAGTTGTAATTGTACCCAGACAGAGTCATCGACCATTCCGGAGGGTCAGTGGAATGTATAGCTATTGACTGGTAATTCCAATCCACCCTTTATAACTGGAATAGCAAATATCTATCATCATCTCTTACATCGGATCTTGCACCTTTATATACCCCTAACAGAAAAAAAATTCCATTTTAAATCAAAATGGCCCCAAAATAGCTTAATTCAAACCTTAAGCATAAATATCCCTGAAAATGTTTGACTTAGTGCAACCATACCCTTTAAACAGACACAGTTTCAAACTATGTATTAACCATGATTATTAACCCCTAATCCCTAACCTTACATATAAATATTTAAATGCCCTTACATCTTTCATCAGTTTCAAAAACCCTTCTTCCCCTTACACCCTACCTACAAGAATATTTATGCGCTAGTGGTTTTCATATGGTACATTGACAAATTGAATATTTTCAGTGGTATATATATGCAAAATCCCAAAACACTCACAACATTAATGGAGAAAACCGTCATTTAACATTACGGGGAAGGGTGAAAAAATCGCGGGTCCTACTCACAGCCTGTCCCCCGGACCTCAAGACCACGTCCAAAACTCCAGTTCATAAACCCCTTTCAAATACGATCCCCTGAAATAAAAACCATACAAACAAACAAAACCGCTATTAATAAATTTTTTATAATTAAAAAAACGAAACAAAAAAAAAACCAGAGAGAGAGCTCGCCATGGATTCTCCGATCTCTGGCTTCGTTTTCCTCCTGTTCATCATCACCTCCGCCACGGCCTCACCTGCATTGCCGGACAAATCGACCTCCTCCGCCTCCGCCTCCGCCGCCGCCTCCACCGGCGGAGTCAACTCGAATTCGGTTCTAGTGGCGCTACTTGACTCACACTACACCGAGCTTGCGGAGCTGGTCGAGAAGGCGCTCCTCCTCCAAACCCTAGAAGACGCCGTCGGTCGCCACAATGTCACCATCTTCGCCCCCAAAAACGAAGCCCTGGAGCGAGATCTCGATCCGGAGTTCAAACGCTTCCTCCTCGAGCCCCGCAACCTCAGATCCCTCCAGAAGCTCCTCCTCCACCACATCATCCCGTCCAAGATCGGATCCCATCAGTGGCCCCAATCGGACGCCCCGCATTTCGTCTCCCTCTCGTCCGACGATCTGCATTTGCACTGCAAGGGAGAGGACAAGATGGTCGGCGGACTCGCGAGGGTGATCCACGCCGACGCGATCGTCCGCCCGGACGGCGTGATCCACGGCATCGAGAGGCTGCTGGTCCCCCGATCCGTCCAGGAGGACTTCAATCGCCGGAGATCCCTCTCCGCCATCTCCGCCGTCAAACCGGAGGGAGCGCCGGAGGTCGATCCCCGCACGCACCGCCTCAAGAAGCCCGCATCGCCGGCCCCAGCCGGTTCCCCGCCGGCGCTTCCGATCTTCGACGCGATGGCTCCAGGTCCGTCTCTGGCTCCCGCGCCGGCGCCGGGCCCGGGGAGGGGTCACAAGCATTTCGACGGGGAGAGCCAGGTGAAGGACTTCATACAGACTCTGATTCTCTATGGAGGGTACAACGAGATGGCCGACATTTTGGTGAATCTGACGTCTTTGGCGACGGAGATGGGGAGGTTGGTGTCGGAGGGGTACGTGTTGACGGTTCTGGCGCCGAACGATGAAGCGATGGCGCGGCTGACGACGGACCAGTTGTCGGAGCCGGGGGCGCCGGAGCAGATCATGTACTACCATTTGATCCCGGAGTATCAGACCGAGGAGAGCATGTACAACGCCGTGAGGAGGTTCGGGAAGGTCAGGTACGACACGTTGAGAGTCCCGCATAAGGTCGTGGCGAGGGAGGCCGACGGGTCGGTGAAGTTCGGGTCGGGTGAGGGATCCGCTTATCTGTTCGACCCGGATATCTACACCGACGGGAGGATCTCGGTACAGGGGATCGACGCGGTGCTGTTCCCGCCGGATGCGGAGCCGCCCTCCGCGGCGGTGCCCGCGGCCGCGAAGGTCGTCGCGCAGAAGAAGGTCGTCGTCAAGTCGCCGAGGAGAGGTATGGATGGGTTTTTTTCTTTCGCTTTTGATATTGTCACACTCGCATGTGCTTCTATAGTCACTCCACATTGTGTTATTGTTCACGTCTTTGAATGGATTCCTTGCTTTGGAATTGGGGGGAGATCGAATGGGGATTTCTTTGGTTGTGTGAATCTTGAAATCGTCTCTTATTATTATTATTTTGAAAATACATTCTTTTATTTTATTTGATTTTTGGGTTTCTCTCATTCTGAGGGTTTAACTTGAATCGTGCAAGAGGCAGTGTTTGAAATGATGCGGTTTGCGTGCGGGTAGGGTACCGCACAGGTTATGCGGCTCGGGAGTATATGTGGGAGTATATCGGTTATGTAATTTTTTAATAATAAAAAATAATTATATATGATCTATAAACAAGAGATAACAAGAGATAACAAGGTAAATTTGAAGAAATGTAATCATATTAAACCATTAAAAATTCAGACACAGCCACACAGGGGCATAGATGCAATTTCAGACGGACACAGGGGTATAAATATAATTTTTAAGGGGTATAAATATAATTAACTTTTTCAGGAGGGTGTAAATGCAAAATTTTCATTTTTTTTTTCTAAACCTATGCGCCCGCATATCCCCGCATATGCGGGCCTTGTCCGCATATGCCCGCATATCAGCCTATGCGGTTCGGTAGGCTTACCGAACCGCATATGCGGCCGCATATGCGGCCGCACGGACCGCATTTCTGAACAGAGGCAAGAGGAAAGGCAGGTCAGTGTCAGTTGAGCTGGATTTCACTTTTTTTTTATTTTTTTTCTTCTTAGTATTCTGTTTTGTTTTTGGAGATGAATTTGGAGATATTCTCTTTTACCTTTCATTGAAATTGTCTGAAACAACCGTTGAATTTTACCCTCAATTTGGAAACTTGCATTGCCTGTTAAAATGAACAAGTAAAAGTTCTGCTCTTTCAGTAGTCCTCTTAGATTCGCTTTGTTTAGTGAAAACAAAAACAGCAGCTCGTGTTAGATGATCCGACTTTTGGGACTGTCGGTGGGGAAGTTACGAGAAACCATGCAAGGCCGGGGGCGTTTTAGTAATAAAATGCTAATTATTATGATTTTAGTTAACGTGGGACTAAATAATGCTTAGACTAAAGTTTTCCTAGTTTTGTCTGATGTTTCATGGATTGCAATACGTTTTTCATTGGACTATCAAGCTTAGCTGTATTGTTAATAATTGTGACATCGTTGTCTGAATCCATTGCAAGAACTTGGATTTCCCACTCATTGCCAGTTTGCACTCCCATTAAAGAATTGGGTTTGAAATCTCGACCACTCATTTTTATTACAAAGAAAATAAATTTCAATTATTGCTCGAGTTCTGTATACTTTAATTGTGAATGGGTATTTATTGACTCACAATATCCCCCCCCAACAAAAAAAAAAAACTTACATTAATGTATTGTTATCGTTATCATTTATGCAGGGAAATTGCTTGAAGTGGCGTGTCGGATGCTCAGTGCCTTTGGTCAACATTCTCGTTTCACCACCTGCCATTAGAGAAAACCAAACGAAACAATAAAAACTGAGAGAGGTAATAAGTCTTTTCAGTTTTGTCTCTCCATTTCTCTATAAATCTTATTCAATCGGGCTGAGTGTTTAATTTTTTCTTTCATTTCGCAGGTCCAAAACTTACATGGAAAAAAGAAATGGAGTGAAAGGGTGTATAGTGGAAGAAAGTCTCGGTAATATATATATCCCCCACTTAAAATTCTTTTATTTTTCTTCTTATATAGTAGTATGGGTAGGGAATATATAATGGGGGTGGGTGATGTCTCTCTTGATATTTCCAATACTTCAAAGCTGGCACTGTTTAGGGAAGGAAAGAAAGAAAAAAATGCACCTAGTATAGAATATATGTTATATGAGGGAGGGGGATGTGTTGTGGTATTGGCAAGTGCAGCTGTTTTTTTGTCTTTTTGTTGTGCAGAAGATGTTATGAAAGGGTGGGAGAGAGAGAAAGAGAGAGAAGGAGGTTTTGCATTGCATTGCATGACATCCAATCTATCACGTGGTCTCTGTCTCTCTACAGCTTCATATCTGTCTCTGTCTCTCTTTTTCTTTTTCTTTTTTTTATTTCTTCTTTGAAAACGCCCACAGCAATAATAAAAGGAGGGGGCTTTGTGTAAGGAACAAAAAGAAAATAAGGGATTCTTTTGTGTTCATAGCCGATCTGTAATTATCAATGGAGATGATACAATTTTTCAGTTAGGTTTTTTATGCCCTTTTGTCTTTGTCATGGAAACTTGAATGTGTCCCTCACAGCGTCCTAATCAAAGGGGGGTTATGATGTCTTAATCAAGAATGATTGATGTTATTATTTTATTATTATGTCATGTTTAATAAGTGTGACATCCAAGTTACAAAAACATCAGTGAACTGTGGACAGCTAAGTAAAACTTAATTTGGTTGTTGCTTGTTCTCTAATATTCCTGAAATATATATAGCTCAACCGAAGATGTAAACCTTCTATCAGCAGTACTTTTTACTTGTATGCTTTTAATTGAGTATATATTTTATGTAATTAGGCATGTACATTTATATCCATCTTATGTAGAAAAATAAGAAAACATATACTTCATCTAATGGTGAGAGTATATTAGGTCTGTCAACGAGTCGCGTGTCGATCTGGACCCGACATAAATCTAACCCGATAAAAGGCATAAATACCTGATCTGAAGGACTCGATAATCAAAACGGGTCAGGTTTGGGTTCACCTCGACCTGATCGTATGGATTTAATAGACTTGATTGACTCAACCTAAATATTATGTGATTTTTTCTTTTTATGATCCAGACCAACACCCATGATATAATCCAACATTTATAATAAAATATTGAATAATCATTTAAAATTTTATTTTACAACCTTTTGACTTCCTGTAAAAGCATAATAATTCAAACTGTATTTCAAATGTTTTCTCATAAAATATTAAAAAATCAAAATAGTAAAGAACTATTTATAATACACTAGTCTCTGTTTAAAAAAAAAATGAAGTCATTGTAGGTCTTTAAGAAGTTTCTCGATCTTTCCTGATCTGACCTAGATATGTTAATGGGTTGTGAACCTGACTCAAAAGATCCTATAATCAAATGGGTCGGGTCTAGATACCCGTTGACAGGCCTAGAGTATATATCATATGATGAATGTGTGTTATATAAATTTTAGTTTTATTTAATAAGCTCACCCAATCGTGAAATCCAATTGAAGTCAAATGCCAACAATAGGCAGAGGTATTTATATCCCACTATCGGCCTTTACGAATATATATATACACACATATTGTAACATGTTTTTTTTTATATAAACTACATGTTGCATTTTATGAGTAACAGACTGGACCACAAGAACATTATTTAATAAGAGGGGGAAAACAATTGAAGTTCACCTTCGCCCTTTTCTGTTTTGAAAGGGAATTCCAATTAAAATCTTTTGTGGTTGGGGTTGGTTGGGTATGGTTATTTTGTATTGGGTATTTGACCTTAAAATGAAGGGATGTGCCATTTTGCTATAAAGATTCCACCTTCTATATTGGTTGCAGCTGCCATGCCATTATATGAAGGCTTTTCAAGAATATAAAATAATCGACTATGTTACACTCGAGTCCGGATCCAGTCAGACTTGATATTATCAATATCATTAATATCAAATTGCATAGTTTAGAAATCGAATTACACGATCTATGACTTAAATTGACTGTACAGTTCGATTTATAAGCTGTACAGTTTAATATTGATCGGATTGATCGAAGTCGGTTCTGATTGGATTTGGACTCAGTTACACTCAAGGTTTGTTTTAAAATAAAGTTCAAATTTTTTTGTTATTAAAATAACCATTTTTTCCAATAAAACTACTCTTCATGAGGTTTTACACAAAAGCCATTTTCTTTACTATTACAAAATAAAAATCAAATTTGAAAAAAAACCGAAGTTCAAAAACACCTTTTGAAACTTATTATAAAAAAATGATTATGCAAAAGCAAGATTCTTGATAGTTGGTTCCAAATAGGGCGTCAATCAATCCTAAAAACACATTTGCATTACACACATTTTGATTTTTTTTAAGCATGTACATTTTTTTGTTAGGTAAATGTTAGAACTTGAATCCATGATACTTAATTAGTGTATGCTTTTATAAAAGTAAATAAATACTCAACTAAATTAAGTGCATACAATTTTTTTATATTTAATTTTCATATTTTTATAATAGAATATACACTAACATGAAGACACGAAATTTGTAGAACTGTTTTTGAGTGTATCAACACCCAAATAATTACCAGCACATCTAGTCAAAGATTTACAAAGGCTTAAGAATAGCAGACCCACTAGAATCCAACTAAGCAGAATAGGGAATCAAACTACTACAATTTTTAAAGGAGGATTATATTGTAACCTGATTGGTTTAATGGAATTATATTATATATATAGATAGAGAAACTTGGCCTACTTGCCCCCACTTGTCTGCAACATTCTCGTGGACAGGTTGTATGCAATGGATTGTAGCGTTAACATAATTAATTGGGCGATGTTACACCGAGATCCATTGCCCTAATTTTATCCCTATAAGTGTCGATAAAAAATTAATGATGCATATACTTCACGTTAACAATGCGTATGCTTCAAAAGAATGTTTTTACATTTTCTATAAATAAATCGATGCAATTTATTAGAGTATATGCTTCATTTTTTTTATTAAAGCATTAGATGATGTATGCTATTTTTAAAAAATTTGAAACACATGTAAACTAGAATTGAGGTTGAAAATAAGGCTGAACATAACATTATCCTATTTAATTTGACTGAATCACAGTGAATCAATCTAAGATTTTCCATATTGGAACGACATTTACCTTGATCGCACCTTGTCAGAAGTAAAAACAAATTTACAAGGAATATTGTGACACCTAACTCCCACACCATAAGTTTAATCACACATTACGAATAATATCTTGTTATATAAACCTAGAATGTTATAATTGATATCAAAGTTTATCTATTATGCGATACATGCTTATATACAAATATAACTCTTACACTCCAATGCGTGTTTTAAAAGTAATAAACACAAAAAACAATATATCAAAAAAACCTATTATCCATTCAAATTATGGTGCAAGATGTTATTTCTAAGGCTTTTCAAGAGTTTTCTAGAAAGCTGAGTCACATTATATGGGTTTGTCAATTAAGGTTTACTTTGATAAATGAATAAATATTTATAATATATTACCTTAATTTATGAGAATTAGAAAATATCATTATTTTTATTCATATTTACATTCGATAATACATTTAAATCACATAATATAAGTCTCCCATTTCTATTAAAAGGACATTAATATTGTTGGTTTTGATTTTACGAGGTTTTATATTTTTGTTTTTTTTAAAAAAGACGGTCATAAATGTTGTCAATATTTTACAAAATAAAGTTAAAAAATAAGGATAAAATCTATTCCGCATTTTACCTAAAACAAAATATCCTCATTTTTTCTCTTAAAATTCAGACAATTGTCCATGCTTTACCTTTTTTTTCTTATGTCATATAAGATAACATGTGATTTAACCCAATTATTTCTTTATCCCAACCCCTTATTCCAATGTCAAACCAGACCTACAGTACGGTTAGAAACATTCTTATCTAACAAATAAATATATATATATATATATATATATACGGTTACGTGCGGAACGACATCGCGGGTCTCGCATCCAACGGTCGACTGAATCGCAACCGTCCGATGCGAAATCGATATACCGTACCTATCGGTAATATATATATATATAAATAAATAAACATTGCATCTTAATCAATTAGTAAAAGCCCTTGGTGGAAGAGTTCTGTGACAAATGGGAGTTCAATAACAATTATCATTAGAATACATATATATTTGGAGTTAAAAACTAAAAGTCAGCATTTTAGTAATAATTCTAACTCATGATGCCAAACTCACTTTACTTGCAATCCAAATGAAATTGAAATGTGGTTCTTGTTCACAAATAGTGGCAGACATTAAAATGCATACATCATAACATGGACAACCTGACCTTTAGTTTTGAACATACTGCAAGAGAAATTGTGAAGAAAGAATTCAAATGTCCAGTTTGCCTTTCTGAGGAGTCATTGGTTAGATTGTGAAATGTGGATGTTCATATATCACATTAGCAATATCTTTATCTAAGCAACCCACAAAAGAAAGCTAGAGGCTAACCAACCACCTCTCCTTCCACACACACGCGCGCAGAGGCAAAATGGGAGGCATATATATAAGCAAGGATTATTTTCATAGACATTATGCAAAAATCACATAACATATATCCAAAGTTAAATAAATAAATAATGAAGTGGTCGTAGATGCCTCAAGGAGAACTCCCTTCGGTAATAAACAACACAAAACTTGAAGCGTGTTCACAGCTTCAAATATTACCTGAAGACAACTTCCTCCAATGCATCATCTCTTCCTCTTTGCACCTCCTGATCCTTGACCGGTTGCTGCTCCTGTTGCTTTTGCTTTGCTGGCCGGTGTTTTCTTCTTTGTGTTTGAACTTCCGGAATTTTTCAAGTCTAACTGCACTTGGATTCCTACACACATACATAGATAATACATTGACATGCCACATTAACATAAGCCAAAATTATAATCACAAGAACCAACAGATTCAAAAATATTTGCGACTTTCATATTAGATTGAAAACAATTTATTTCATTAACCTTTTGATTTACTGCTCTCGATGTCAAGCTGAACCTTCGGCTCTCCACTAATGCTGGCATCTGACAAAACCATGATCCAAGTGAGATTGGTGTATCATTCAGTTACATGTTATAAGAACATTCTTCAACAACTCAAAGAAACTAAATTTCTTTAGTGTACATTTCTGTGAGGTGCTGAAGGATCCAGCATGGCATAATTTCTCTTCTATTGTCATTGGAAATCAGAAACATTCTTCAACTATTAAAAGCTTAACAATATGTGAATGCACGGAGGTGTAAAGTAGAAACAAGAAACAAGAAACAAGAAACAAAAAACTTTCCTTTCCATTCACTCGGATCTCTTCCGTTTCATCCTTTTTTTTCCTTTCCATTCACTCGGATCTCTTCTGTTTCATCTATTTTGTCAGGATCCTCCTTTTCTTCCCAAAAAGGGGAAGGGTCTTGCTCAATCGCTCATAAATGAATTTTGAACAAAATTAATAGAAATATAACAAAAATCATAGAAGAACTAAACACACTGAATGCAACCCACATTTCTCTCTCTCAATATATACATGACCCTAAAAAGATAATACATAATGGAATTTAAATGAAACCAATGAAAATGTTTTCCTAATTTTATGTGTACAAGTATAACAGTGAGAATGTTTAAAAAAGTGATACCGTAAGGTGTGAACAAGCCTGAAATTTTTTTTTCTATAAAATGAGTGCCATCCATCAAAATTTAAGGTGAAAAAAAATTTGTATTACTGTACATAGAAGAAAACACTGACCTTGATCATCCACATCCGAAGAGCCCTCATCTTCACTTTCCAGCAAAGCATCACCATTTTGCTCTGGCACACCGTTGTCTACAGGCTCTAGCATTGCAGCAATCCGCTTCTTTGGAGCTTTCTTCAGACCTGGAAGAGCAATGAGATCTGCTGCACGTACAACACGCGAGCTGCTACCATGTTTATATGCCCTTGTTAGTGCAGCTTTTACAGTTGGTGGTATGCCTTCCAAGGGACTTGGATGTCCCTGATAACCAAAACAAAAAATGAAAATAGAAACAGAATCCATGGAAATAGCATGCTGCCATTTGCTCAGCAAGCCCAAAGCTTAGATTATTAAACAATATACTAAACTAATCAAGTGGCGCAGTAGCTATTCAATGTCTCAAAAAATGATGAATAAGAAAATCAAAATGTTATATACATTACAAGTAGTCAACCATAAGGCCGACAGTTCAGTGCTTTCACCAAGCTGTGGAAATGCTTCATTTTCATGAAGTTATAAACCAATGAGGAAGACCTACCTGAAATTTGGACAACTCCATTATTGTGTCAAAGTCCTCTTGACTTAAAGAATAAGCATCCATGAATTCGACCACTTGTTGCACAGCAGCATCCTGATTATTTTCAACAAGAATATATAAATCTAACAATTAAAACCATTATACTATCTTTGCTGTTAAATTTATTGATTTAATGAGCTAAGTATTCTACCAACCTTAGGCAGCACCCGAAGAGGATCAGTTAACTGTTTTAGAAGAGGAGAAAAGTAATCAACTCGTAAGGACTGCCTGCAAAATTTGAAAACAAGAAAGCATTACCATGGAGCATGGCATTACCACGGAGCATGGGATGATGAAAAGTTGAAAACACAATGACAAAAGATGCAATTTAGTCTTGCCAAAATTAAAACATTATAATAGAATATAAGCTGCTTCAATCTAATTTCTGAAAGAATCTTCAGTGCTTTACAGAACATAATTAGTATTTTTAATCCACATTGGTTGATGCAGCTGGTCTACTTGAAAAAATCTATCAATCAAAAAAATGAGATACTGAATCAATGAGAAAGAATTCTTAAAAAAGCTTCAAAACTTCCCAAGCAGTCTGTTCTCTCAATCATTTTCCCCTTAGATTTTTATCAACAATTTTTCAAATGACCAAATGTGCTTGCCAACCCCCCCCCCCCCAGGCGATAAGACCTGGACAAGCAACAAACAGTGTGTATAATTAATTTATAGTGAGAGGAAGATGCCACACAAAATCTGGACCCCCAAATTTTGAAAAAGAAATGCAAATAATATGATGTAAAGCAAACCAATAATAAACAGTGTGATTTGACTAAATAGTAATAGCATCAATAGTATCTGATGACAGTTAAAGGTAATTAGATGAAGACCACGATGTCTGAAAGCGAAGTGCACATAGTTTTCTGCAGAAGGTGCCAAAGATATCATGTGCATGGTTAGTAAAAGCTGCATGGATAAAAAGATGATAGCATATGAAATCCAGCGACAAATATATAATTGCAAAGATAGTTGTCCAGGACAAAGGGACACTTAAAGAATGCTCACAAGCCCCACAAAAGTATATAGAATCAACAAAATCCACGCCTATAATACTTGAATTTCATCTACACTAGGCCAAGCAAAAAAAAAAAACATAACAGAGACATTATATCTGTAAAAAAATGGTGATTACCTGTCCAAGCAAGATTCACGTGAAGCTAAAATATGAATGTGCACATCCTCCAAAAGCCTTTGATTCTTTCCCATTGTTGAATTTTTTCCTAACCATCCACCAAATCTGTTATAGTTACGCTCTCCCTGCAAAATGAATATATTTAGATTCAAGTCATCCATACAACCCAGCAAACTCGTTATTCCCATAAAACCCCATTATCCTTAACATTTAAACATCACTAGTAGTCCAGCGGAAGACAACTTCTACCATTGGTGAATAAAACTAGCATGTGATAGATAAACATTAATCCACCATGGACAGAAGGATTACATCTGGATTTCTATTTAAATGGTGCGCACTTGATATTACAGAGGCAATTGTAATCTAATCAAAGAACCTTCCCAAGTCAATGAATACAAAACTGATTCAGCTCTGAGAACAGGTTTATGGATAGATTACAGAGAGGAAGGATTCAGTATTACCTGTTCAAGGACCTCCCTCTGGCCATGCAACAATGCCGCACTGATTGAAAAAAATACAATAAAACTCAAAATTTAAGGATGCCATCAATAATAAAAGTGAAAACTAACATTTTTTTGGAAAAAAATGTAACAAGGGTGCTCTTCAATGCATGGCCAAAGCAACGTACGGAATTATACAAGATGCAAGACAGCCACTCTGTGATAGTTGCCACTGTCGGTATCTTCTGATCTGTACATTAAACAGATCACCATCTCCAATGGATTCGGCAGCACGTGCAATCAAGTTCAATCTCTTCACTCCATTGTCATCCTTACCAGAGGATGTTGGGCGATAGTTCAAGTAATTTTCCTGTCAGTGTGATAAAGCGCAATCATTTCAGAAACCAACACAAGTAAAAAAAAAAAAGGCTCTCTTCATGTGTGAATATAGAGATTAACCAAACCCTGTTACACTAATAACAAGGAAACACCTGAATTAGGAGAGGGACTAAGTCAGGATCACTCATGCTCAAATCTACTCTCTCATCCATCCGTAACTTCCCCCCATTGTAACCAAACAACCTACAAAAAGAAAGGAAAAAAAGTAATAAAATGAGGAAAATGACACTCGAAAAACTATGATATGAACTAAAGAGAGAATCACAGATTGAGTTTTTTTTTTCTTTTTGACTCAGCAATTATCCCGTCTTGTGACAGTCAATTTTTTAAGGAAAAAATACCATTAGACCACTTTTTTTTTATCTAAACGGTAAAAAAATAGTTGGGGTGAAATACCATTAGACTTAATCTCAGTACATGTTCCAACAAGCTCTGTTGACTAAAATAGATTATAGTTACACAACTCTGTCCTGCGTAATGAGTTCTTTTACACAAAGGCATCTTGTCTTTCACTCATGTACGATATGCATGCAAGACTTTATCAAATGGAACATTGTAACATTATAAGAAGTAGCCTCTATATGAAAAATGAGCAGATACTCAGTCCAACTTCAGGTCTGGATCAAGAGCCTCACTTTGGCTTTGGACATAGAGTGACGTTTAGAAGCCCTACCTAGTCAACCTACAAAAAACATCAATTTTGGACTACACTCTTTTGGAAACACCTATCTACGTCAGGGGTGAATGAATCGAGGCTGTAGGTTAAAGGGTGAAAGTATGCTAAAAGTAAATTAATTGTCAAATGGACAACAAAATTATATAAAATTGAAAGAATTAAACCACAAGCATCACACCAATAATCATACAAAACATAACTATATCCAAGCAACAAATGAAAACATAGGAAACAAAACTAAAGATTGGGCAAGCATTATAGATGATACTTGTCAACAGCTGTAAAAGGTGAAATGTCCTCGTCCTTTGAGCTATTAAGAAGTCGTCCTCTTATGTCATCATATTTGATGACAGATAGAGAGAGGCTCATGTATCGCAATTCATTTATGGCTAGGCGCATATCACCATTAACTCTTTCTGCAAGTTCCTCAAGAGCAATCTATGCAAAAAAAAGTAACAATAACGAATTCAGTAGAGATAGATGGATTTATGCCTGCATGAGCCATATAGTTTGTATGACCACATAATAAATAAGAAAAATTATATCTACAATTTGTCACTGTGCAAATTATATCCATATGATGATATAAATGTGGAATTTTCATTAAAAATGCAGATGATCCTATGAAAACCCATTAAAGTAAATTAATATAAGAGGATTCCACTCATACCTCATTAACTTGTACACCTTCTGCATTTGCAATTTGCAACAGCCTTTTGGCCATCTACCACAGAAGTAACAAATATCCATAGTTAATTTCATATTTCCAGTAATATACATAAGAAATCTGCTACATGGTAAAATCCTAGATGAGCTAATCACTACAAATCAATTGACACTATATATAACCATTTGCAGTATAAACGAGCAGGTTATATAACTTGCCTAGAAAATCATAAATAAACTGAAAAGTTATAGAACCTGCTGTTTGGTAGGTTTCCTGAAACTGAGCAGCTGGCAATAGTTAACTAGACTTTTCAGTTTCTGACTGTAGCGGTCATTACAGATGCATATGATGGGAATTTTGGAAATCTTGATACTAGCAATAAGATCAGCAACTCCTCCTCGATCTCCAGCAGACATACCATCAACCTCATCCATAATTAGAACAGACTTAGGATGCTTTGACCTGCAATAGCAATGCAGAAACAGCATAAGTAAAATTAACCAGACGTAGAGTGGTAAAAAGTAATATGAACTCCATTAAAGGCCCACCTATCCTTGCCAATATTCAGTGCCTCATTACTGATAAGTTCTTTAACAGAATTTGCAGTGCTTCCACCAATTCCTTTAAAAATTTTGCTGTCAGCCTTCCCGCGACTGTCACTAGCATTAACCTGCAAATTTAGGAAACAACATCCGAATGGGGGGCGGGGGAGTAAATGCATTGAATGGCTGGCAAAAGCTCTTATGGTCCTAGAGAAATGCCATTAGACGATGGATTAAAACCTCGATTGCCTCGAACCCAAGCATCTGACTAACCAACTTTGCCGAAGTGGTCTTCCCAATACCAGGAGATCCGCTAAGCAAAACAGCTTTCTTAGCTCCACCATCTATTTGTTTTTTTCCTTTTTTTGTCTGACTACTATGTAGAAATTGCTCATTCCAATTCTTTAACCAATCATGCATTTGTTTAACCTGTATACATCACTGTTCAGTGGGGAGTCTAGTTCGGTGAAGTAATAACAAATGAATTATGTATTGATATGACAGAGAGATACATACAAGTGACTGATTTCCAATGATCTCATTAGGAAACTTAGGTTTGTACTTTTCTGTCCAAGTCAATGAATCTACTGGACTAATTGGACCTTTTCGTTTAGCAGGAGTGGCACCTGCTGGAGGACCTTTAGGAGCGATTTTTCTGGTCAAAGAACTCAAACCAACTTTATCATCTGAAGAAACAAAGTTCAAAGAGAAGAAATTATGAAAGAAGAGATCCAAGAACCAATTCGATGTAACCAAAGCACACTGCAATGGAACAATAAGCAAGATAATCTTAAGCTATTTTTGAACAAACCATTCACTTCAACTTTCACAGGACTGCTCCTCGGTTGAACACTTCCAATCTTCTTGGTAGAAATTTTCTTTGCTTCTTCATGTAGAGCTGGTTTCACAGGCTTTGATGCTCGAATCATATCAAATAAACCATCCTCAGTCAAGAAAGAGGTCCTGACATATAATGCACACATAATTATGTAGAACAAAATTCTAGGAGATACTAATGACACTCAAATGGACAATAGGAGGGAACATACCCTAACTCTCTAGCTTTTTCAGATTTCCTTCCTCCGATGTCTTCATCAGCCAGAAGGAAGTTCTGCAAAATGACAATCATTGTAACAAACCAGGCTCCAGTATAACATGAGATGGAGCTTCTTGAACTTTACCGTCTTTTTGCTGACAGACCCAGTGACACGACCACCATGACGTTTAATCAAATCCTCTGCCTCTTCTCTTTCCAAACTGTTAATCACACATAAAATATAGTTTATACCATCTGAAGAATCCTAACCATAGATAAAAGAACCGTGTGGGATTTTATCCAGTCAGTGTGGCAGACCTAAAAGTTCTAAAGATATGACTATATTGATTTTCTTGGAAGAGGTAATTTCAAGGATATAAAAGCTACAGAGAAGACTGTAATGAAGGATATAAAAGATACAGAGAATACGGTGATGGGATTCAAAGGACACCTGTCAAGTGTTCCACTAATGACAAATGTCAGACCAGCCAAACAATCAGGAGCCCCTTCTGGAACCTCCTGCAATACCACATCAAATGCAAGACCATCAATTTAAGGGAAGAAAAACCTAGATTGGCATTACGATGATGTGGTGAAAGATATCAAACCTTTTCTCCTTTGTGTGGAGGATCTTTCCTTTCCCCAAAATTCATGAACCCACCCCTTCCACCGCCGCCACCTCTACCTCTTCCACCCACTGCTGCACCCCCTCTCCCTCTTCCCCCCCTCCCTCTCCCACCTGGTTTGGGAGGAGATCCAGCTTCTTCATTTCCAAGTTCCTCCTCATTATCTTCTTCAATATCAGTGGACGTCCTATTATTCCCCACTTTGGATTCACTCTTCAATTTCTTCGGGAGGTGGACGGAAGGTGCCGATTTCTTTTCTTTAGGAAGGACAAATTCCTCATCATCCACAACCTTCTGAGGCTTTCTCGCAGACGGTGGCTTGACATCATGCAACTCCTCACTTGCTTCTTGAGCCTTCCTCTTCGCAGGAGTTCTTCCAGCCAGGCTTTCCTCTCTGGGCTTCTGTTTGGTGCTTTGATCTTCAGAAGTGGTGGCCGAAAAATATTTACTGGTTTTCCTTCTACCTGAACCTTCTTGAGTACCTGGATCTTCTTGAGCTCCATGACCCTGAGTTTCCCCAACAATGTCAGAATAGGGAAGAAAAAGATTAAGAGTGCAAGAAATAGAGAACTGTTGACGTATTTTCTATTCAAATTGGTGTACAGATCAACAGCAGTGAATTGTTCTAACTCAAAATTCCTAACAATAACAATTATAATACTAAAAATGGGAAAAATATTCACAGATTTTTAAATCCATTCAAATAATCTAAAATGAGAAAAGAAGCAAAACCAGCATAAATGCTCATTTCATTTAGACCTCGAGAAATAAAAAACAGGCATTTCATAGCATCACCGGTATATGTCACAATCAATACACTCCCAATAACAAGATCGAATTTTGACAAATTCCCCTCGACTCCGTGTCCGAATAAAATAAAGTGGTAATAAGTTCTAAAGAATCAATCAAATGTCCATCTGAACCAAGACTAAAAATGAACTCAAGAAAACCAAGTGATGGGGAAGAAGACGTAACACAATTACCGGTTTCCCGGATGGTTTCCGCGCCGGCGAAGCTTTCTCAGGTTTCAAAACCGCCGCTGTTTCGGGCTTCACCGACGGCTTCGACGATGCATTACCATTCCCTTTGTCGTGTTGTTTCATGAACCATTTCCGAATATCGGACTACAAATTCCAAGAACCTCTTCATAAAAAAACACAAATTTAAGAAAAACAACAAAAAGTCAGTCCCCGAAAAGACTCACCATTGTCGATGACGAAATCGATCGGTTTTTCCAAAGAACCCCAAATCTGATGATCCAAAACCCTCACAAAGACGACATTTAAGGATCGGTGTGAAAACTCTGAATCATCAGCGCGAACGAAATCGCAGAATAAACACGATCGATCTTCGAAAAGAACAATTTTTTAGGGTTTTCGCGAGACGTATAATGGAAGTTCGACTGTCGAAAAGGAGCCTTCAATGGCGGGAATTTGTTTGGACGGAAATACCCTCACTTGCACGGACAGCTTTACCGTGCACACGTGCGAATTTCGGTGACAGGTGTAAAAATAAATCGAAAAATTAATAAATAATAATAATGCTGGTATAGTCAAGTCAATCTGTTTTATAACGTATTTTATAACCCTATACACCGTAATAATATAATATATATTGTATAAAATAAAAAAATTTATTTTTTTAAAAAATACACCATATAAATTTTATTTTATTTTATATAACAATACATATTTTAATAAAAATACATATAATATATTTTTTTTTAAATAGCGATGGAATGCAAATGAAACTGGACGGATTATTTTCATTTTCTCAATAATAATAAAATCAAGAAACTCGTGCGGAACCCTTGGCCCGAACATGAATTTCGGGCCGGAAGCTTGGGCCCGCTTACCCGCTCCACCCATTCGGGCCAACAGAAACTGGTCCAGCTATAAAAATACAGAGGCACATGTGCACACAAAAGCCAAAACAAAACTATTAATTTTTTAATTTACATAATATTCACTTCAACAAACACAAGCTCTCAAGTAAAACCAAACAAATCAAGATATATGAATCCTTTGACCTTCACAAACACAACTAATGTAACTCATTCACAATCACATAACCAAACATATATAGAAACTTTTGACACTCAAGCACACAATAATACTATTCACAACTCCGCACAACATCAAACTCACAGAGAATCAGAGACCTTGAAAACTTCAGATGGTTTCACCCTCATTGTCCTCTGCGACATCCCCTGGGGTTTTGTTTTCTGAAATGGCTGCTTCAGCTAACTCGTTTTGGTTCTCATCAGTGATGACTATGATGTCTTTCTCGGCCTCCGATGGCTTGGGTGCTGAAGTGACAGGTTTCTTGGATGGTAGCTTGGAAAGGGATTTCCGGAGAGGCTTCTTCTCAGAAGTAATGGAGTTGCCATTGCCATTTGATGCAATGCCGTTTGGCTTGACTGTGTTGAGGCTGGATCGAGAACTCCTGCCAGACTTGTCTCCTTCTGAAGCGTCTGGCGCTGAAGCGGTGGCCTTGTGACGTCCAAGCTTTGGAGATTTCGGACGAGTTGTTGGTATCTGTTGAAATTGTATGTTTTAAGGGAAAAGGTCAGAACATGCTAGCAAGAAACATATGAACGGAAAATTGATCAGTGATTTCTAAGAAGCATAGGTTTGTTAACATTCTCATATTCAGTTTCACTGTAACATGAAATATACATCTTAGATGACAACTAGACTTCATAGCATCACTTATCATTTTCCATAAAGATGCAACTCTGATGGATTTAGATATGTACATCTGTACATGTACTCTTTCCACCTATTAAGTCATAAAAGAATACCATGTACTCCTTGAATTCAGCCCCTGTTCAGTGACCGGATAAAAACTTGTATAAGAGGTGTTTGGCAAACCACAAAAATGAGGCGGATATATGGAATGAAGAGAATAATTTACCCAACCCCATCTTATCCACCATTTCATATTTGGCCAATTTGCTTAAATAAGCTTATCCAAGTTTTATCGAGGGCCTTCATTTCCGAAGTTGCATCAACTTAGCCATTAGCATAGGTAACATTGTTATCTGCCTTTGTATTAACCATAAAGTTATGTCAAGTTGCTCGAATACATGATCCGATTACCAAACAGGATAGATTCAAAGGACTGCCAGACCAGAGGACTAGAAGTCTAGAACCTTTCTTAATTAAAGAAGTGCCTTCTAGGAGTTATAGGTAGAATATGTCCGGAGTCTGATGTCTATATTGTATAGTCATCTTATCAACTTTAAACTTTTGGTGGCCAAAAGATATTATAGCTATTATTCATTTACCACGTAAGTTTTTTTACACAAATGTCGAGCGTAGTGAAGCTACAAACACAGGCACATAAACTAACGGACATGACAATTAGATTTACTACTCCATAAAATTTAGCCCCCATAGCTCGTCTCTTTCATGTTAAAATAGGAATTGCAGGAGGAGGTTATATGCCTATAAAATGACATCCAATAACATACTTCAATTGACTACATGAAGTTCACCTTAGCCAACCCCACCACCCCGTTATACAATTGATTGAACACAAGGAATGAAGTTAACTGGCTTATAATGAAAAATAATTTCTACTTATTCAAAATAGAACAAAATTTCAGAAGAAAGTTGTTCTGCAGTACACCTGGCAGAAACCATTTTTAAGGTCAAAAACACAAAAAAGTTTAGTCCATGCAAGTCAGTCTCCTAAGAAAACTTCAAAGGTTTTGGTAATGCAAGACAGCCTATCTACAAACACAACTAGAAAAAAAATGATCTGTTGTACTTGATGTCATCATGCAACAGTATAATCATCTAGGCAAACAGTATATTCATGTACTTTTCCAAATGAATATATGCAACTTCAAAAAAATAAAATAAAATTTTTCAAAGAGTAACATCTCAAAGAAGCACCTCAGTTTGTCGCCCTGAAATTTTTTTAAAAAAAAAAGAAAAGCTAAAACAAGGGTGAATGTTATTCAGCCTGTGGGGGATTAAAGTCATTAAACAGGGAATAGGGGGTGGTTTTATACTTTTATCATAGGTGCCTTCTGCTGGCTTCTCAATTTTCAAAAGTTTAAAAGATATTAATAACTGTCAGAATTAGCTCAGTCATTTCTATCTCAACTACAACTCTGTGTTGAGTAAATAAATAAATTCCACAAAACATGATAGTAGCAGGCTTCTGCAGAGAGGAAAATTTGAACAGTAAGGTACCTTCTTCAACTCAATCTTTGGAGGGGTGGGCTCCTTGTAAAAACTTGGCATGGGTTTAGCTTTAAATGTCAAACTTTTCCTCAACTGCTTGATTTCTGCTTCCTGATTCTCCTGTAGTATAACATTCCATTGGAAAACTTAGACATCATCCAACAAAGTATTATTTGGCAGACCCAAAGCAAGCGCAGAGAAAATGCTTCTGTACCTTTGATTTTTCCTGCAAGTTGGTTTTTTCCTTTTCCTTTGCTTGAATCTTCTCTTCTATCTTTGAGAAAAACTGGGGCAAAAATTATACATCATTTCATGTAGCAATCAGAAAGACACATAATCACTAAACAATCATCCAACAAGTCAAATACCTCTCTTCTCTTTTCAGCACGCTCTTCCAGTCTGGAAGAAAAACCAGAACCATTGATCCTCCGCAGACCACATCCACTAGGAGTCGTGCTTTTGAAAAGGAAAAAAAGAAGTCAGTAAGTCTACTGACTGAAGGAAAGCATAATGGTAGAAATAAAATGGCTGCCACTAAGCAAATACATAGCATGTGAAAAAAAAAACCCTGATATTACGAGGTAGTGGAGTGGGCATCCTCTTCATTCATTTTTGGAACTGGATGACTCAATGGCTTCAAGTTGTGAACAAGTGACCTGCAATTGTGTGTTAATACTTGCATATTGTAGGAAACTTTGAGTATGGACTGGTCAGTGACTCGATATCATATATATGAACAATGCATCATATGATTAGATATAAAAATTCAATTCAACATCGAGATGATATCTCAAAGATAGATCATTAGCACATGATACTGCATTGAGATATCAAGAATGAAATATCAGAAATTCATGAAAGAAAATCATGCTAATATGGAACACAACTCATATTTGAACATGCAATTGTGACTTACTTATGGGCTTCAGCAGGGACACTATTGGCAGTTGCATCCACTGACTTCAGCAACTGAAATATCAAGCAAAGATGTACAAATGTATTGAGGCTAGAAGGAAATAGGACAATTAAGCAAAGTTCACCAACAACATATTGAAAGGAGATTAAAAATATTTGCTTCACCAATGACGAGTTATATGTACCAAAGATCTCGCAGTGCTAGACACAGATGGTTTAGTAGTTTGCCTGTTGGAAGAATTCATACGAGAAACCACACCATTCAAAGCTGCTCTGCCATTCAAGCGAGGACTCTTTGAATCCCCTCTCACTGGCTTTCCATCAATGCTCTTCTTCAAGCCATTGGTGAGAATGCCCTTCGCTGGAAAAGATAGGCTCTGAGAGAGACCACGCCTTTGACTCCTAGAACCCAAAGTCGTGCAATTCCTCCCCGTTTGGTCCTTTGATTTCTTGGTTCTCTTCAGAAGGTCGGCACCCTCCTCTCCCAATTTCTATCCAACAAAATACACATTTATTAAACTATGCATGACAAACATGGGTATGTCAAAATTCTTGTTTGTACCTTGGAAAGATCCAAATTTTTGCTTTCTGAATTACCACCACCCTCTGTAGCAGTCAAATCAGGGTCCTCGATTTCGGGCAAATCATCGGAGCCACCATTCGCTTGGAACTCTTCATGCCCATTGTCGACAATGAAGTTCTCATTTTCTTTGCTCAAATTCAGACCCAACAAGCCGTTCCCATTCTCAACAATGACTCCTCCATTTTCCATCTCCATTGTACGATCAAAATCCCAGAATCAACGAGAATTGAATTCTGCCCCAATGAGAGAAAAAAATATCAAACAAAACAATTAAACTTCTCAAATTATAATCTTCAATTCAAAAACTTGATTTCAAAATCCATAAACTGAATTGTCTCACTGAACATTCTCTATCAGATATTAAAAAATCATAAAAAGATCAAAATTTAGCACAAGAAGATGAACCAAATAATCCGATTGTGCCTCCACAAAGAGATCCAAACACGAAAAACCACCCCAGACGAAAACAGCATCCCATTCACCGATTTCAAAGCCAAAACCCGCGAAATTCAAATATCAAAAAAGCAGTCTCCGCAGATCGACAAATCAAAGTGACGAATCTCCATTACCTCCGATTCTTCCGAGCTAAAGCCAGGCCGAAAACCCCGAAAACTCCACGACGCGATTACCCAGGGAAGCCATTCATCAGAATTCGCGACGTACACTTCGAGATCGCGATCGAGGTCTCTAACGCTTCAAATCTTCTCGAAACCCTAATTCCTCTCTCTCTCTCTCTCTCTCTCGACGTTCTGAAGAACAAGACGAAATTTTTTCAAACCAAATTTACAGGAAAGGCCACGACACGTCCACAATGACCGGAATACCCCTCTCACCCGTCCTAAACAACGAGTCTCCCTTCGATTTTCTTCGGTTATTATGGGCTTTACGGAGGGTAATTAAGTCATCGAAAAAAACAGTTTGATGTGCTGTTGTTGTGGTTAGCCATATCGAGAGAGAACGTGCAGTAGAGGCTGGCCTGTCCCGTCCTAGTTGCTGACGTGGCACGACAAGCGGGGCCCGGATGACGTGTCAATCCAACGGCGTGAGCTGGCAGCCCCTCATCCGACGGTGCAGGATGCGCCGCAGATTCAATGTGGACCGTCCGTTGGAGACGCGCACCGTAGGACCGATCGGAGGGTGGGGCGTTGCCGTCAATGCTGACGTCATTAACAAAAAAACGAATTTTTGCTTATTTTTTGAGGGGCTTCGGATTCAACAGCTCATACGGCGATCAGAACCGTCCAATTCAACTGTTGTGGTGAAATGGGTCCACCAGAAGGTCCACTGATCCAACGGTCAGATCGAGTTCGCTCTTTTGGTGTCAAAGCCTGTCTTGTCGTTTTCTTGTCGCGTTGGGAGGTTTTGAAATTTTGGATTTTTTTCCCGCCAGAGTTTAAATGAGATGGGCCGGGCGATGTGGCCCATTTCACTTTAGTGGGGCCCATTGACAGGATATCGTACCCACCAAAACAACGGAATGACTTTCCAGCATACTGTGAACCTAATGAACTGGGGTTGTTGTGAAAGGTTCATATTCTGTGTGTCATCTTTGTGACAATAAGCTCGTATTTGTAATCCAGGTGGAAATAGATGGAAAAAAAAAGTGTTTGGATAGAGAGAATAAGTGAGTATTGTTATGTAGAATTAGATGAAAATAATGTGGTATTTATGTTCCATGTCCCTCAATAGAATTGTGTTATTCATCTACTGTTATAAAGGAACTCACCTGTCAAATTATATGTCATCATCTATTATACATTAATAACTCACACATCAAATCAATTTTTTACACTTTATTCATATTTTATTCTTCATTAACCAAACAACTCGACTTTTATTTTTATATTTTTCAATAAGAATAACAAAAAACACAGTTAAACAGAACATCATTTATTCCATTGATAAAATTATTTATTCATGTAATAGGTATAAATCACATGATAACTCTACTTAAACGGATATGTTGTCCAATAAAAATATGTCATGTGAACGTTAAAAAAAAAAGCATTTGCAATGCTTGCGCGTGTTAGTTTCTTTTGAATATTTTACATGACACCCGGTGCTTTTTTTTCTGATTTGGTGCACACTTTTACTGTGAGAGGGGTGCACACTTTTATTGTGAGAATCTATGGGATATGACAAGACAGAGCATTAGGGATTGGGGTGTTGTAATTAGTGAGGTATCATACATCTCACCTCCTCTGAGTGGATTATCTTTGGCTTTGCAGATGAGATCGCCCCTTGTTTTCTATTTAACTACTGAACTGCCATCCCCTATGTTAAATTGTGGTAAAGTCGTGATTATGACAACAAAAAGGGTTTGTTTTATTGTACAAGTGCGCCGGCTTTTTCGTGATTTTGCTTTTTTATGTCTTCTTTAGGGAACTTTGTTAATTCATCCATAAAGAATTATTTATTATTTCCTAGGCCCTCCTAAAATTTTACAAATCTGTACTTATTTGGAATTCATTTGTTCAATTCCATAAACTAAGCATCACAAATAATTACAGTTAAAGGTTTCATAATTACTGGGTTTCATTATTTCTAGGAGCCAATCAAATCACTAAGACCTATGGAGCCAAAGTTAGATTTTTTATTCGTAGTGTGAATAGGATAAGGATATTCTTTTTTACATCATTTTTTAAAAAAACTTTACAGTTTTTCATGAAATTTTATTGTAAAATTATCATTTTATATGACTATTTGAATTGAATAAAGATGTTTATAATTTTTATATTTTTTGCAGTCCTATATATACCTACCTGAATCAGAGATTTACATTATCTCTTAAAAACAATCCAATCATATTTTTTTGGACTTCTGTTTTTCAAAATGCGTTATTTTTACATTATGTTGAACAATAGTATATAGATGTAAAATGTTTTGATTTTATAGAAATATACAGTTGGATGCATTTAGAAGTCAGAAAATTAAAATAACATGTATTTAAACTAATGAAATATATATGTGTTTCATCCTGTTTTTTTAATATAATAATTAATGGAGGAAATATTTATTCTTATAAAACATATATTTATCATAATCAAACACATACATTCAGCAAGATATGTATGGTATATATACTTCTTCATGTTGAGTGATAGAAAAATTATTTTTTCTTAATTGCGGGTTTTGGGTGAGAGGTGGTTTTTTTTTTTTTTTTGCCTGGCTCATGTCCTCATGTCCACTATGGCACTATCCATCTCATTTTCCTTTTCTTCTTTTTACTGTTTTCATTTTATTTTTGTATTCTCTATTTCTCACTTACCTCTCATTCTTCTTTTTACTGTTTTCATTTTATTTTTGTATTCTCTATTTCTCACTTACCTCTCATTCGGACACACACGTTCTATTTTAATTATATTAAAATGAATATGCTCATAATTCTCTTAAAAAATGATTGTCACGTGAAAAGATCTCGTTATGTGTTTTTGTGGGCTATTGAACCACAAAATTTTGTGTTTTTTTTTTAAAGCTACCATTATTTGTTATGGAGTTTATTATCTTACTTTCAATATTACACTTAGGTAATTATTTAAAAAAAAATTGTGCATTTGGAGAATATAGATACTATACGATATTGCATGGTGTTGTTTTTAATGGAACAAAAATGTAACAGATATTTGAAGATTTTTCTGTACTGTTTTATTTAGCTTTCTTAATGTATGTTGTAATTAAATTAGATACTATTAAAAATATAATAAAAAATATGTGATAATGTTAGATTTCCTGGTTGCTGTGATTAGTGAAGATGCCGAATTTGCTTTAACTAAAATATATACACATATATTAAAATATATGAAAATGGCATATAAAGTAGATTTCCACTTACCATAATGGATATTCCAATTAAATTTGAAAGTATTGATCCGGCCTATTCTGGTCAACAATGCGGACCATGGCATTTTTTTTTTTTGAAGATAAACGGTAGGCATCTGCCCTTCTATTAAGAGGAAAGAGCCCAAAGGAAAATAACAATCAAAGTTTGTGCAACAAACCTAATAGAGGATGGGTCTAATAGGTTTTGAAGCACGGACAAAAATAAAATACATTACATCTCTATAAGAAATTTCCCCTCCCTAAAACACATCTTTGTGGCCCCAGCACAGAAACGACCCCAATCAACAATACAATGAACTGCAGTCTCCCAAATATTCTCCGCGTAAGGAACACTCCCCTTAAATAAAGAGAGGTTACGGGTAAGCCATATAGCCCTCCCTAAAACACATCTTTGCGGACCATGGCATATTAAGGTGTCCTCGGGTGACACAAGAAAGGTCATTGGAATGATACCTTAACGGGTTGAATGGAAACAACGCGACTCATTTTACACCACCAAGCAAGGTTGGAATTAACAGTAGGGAAAATGTTACAATCAAACGATTTTACTATCCAAAATACAATCACCCCCCCCCCTTTTTTTTTTAAGAAATCAAATATCTCAGAGTATGTGTTTTTATAAAAATGTCTCATCTAATTTATTGAATAATATCATTGATAGAAAAATAAATTTTTTCTTAATGAGTTATATATGTGGTGGGTGAAATCAGGACCTCCCCTCCTAGGTCAGATCTTTGCCGATCCAGGCTTCAGTTGTAGATCCGAGACGATGTTGATGCTAACTTCTCTTCACGATGATCCGCGGCGAGCCTCTTCTACTCGTCATCTTCCTTCTTCTTCGGCTTTCAAACACCTGAAACTCACACCAGTGTGGTGTTGGCTAACGCCCCTTCGACGCTCAAGTTAGTTATCTCTGACTTGCTATGTATGTTTGACTTGACATGGCCGGACAATATCATTTGCCCGACCTGACGGGGAAGATGGGCCCGATTAACCGGTAGGGGGATTTGGGACCATGGGCTTTCTCACTCTAGGTTCCATTTTAATCATCATGGCCTAATCCACACTTAATTCCTGTATTTATGCGCAATCTTATTCCGTATTTCATTTTTTCATAAATTCGGTCTCTTACAATATATATTGTTATGGTTAGAGGAGAAGAATGTAACGAGTGCAACTACGCTCTTAGTAGTGGTTACATGACTTGCCTTGCCGTGTCTTACATGGGCCCAGTCCAGCACGAGCCAACTGTGTTGAATTGGCCGGGCGATCAAACACTAGCCCGACCAGCCCGCCCTAATGTAAAGTCGGGCTGGGCTAGGCTGGGCTGGGCCAAGAGCCTAAGAGTGAAGCATACATGTATTTAAAAATAAATAAATAAATAAATTTTATATACGGCATATCACAATCTATAGGAGATTGGAGGACCATTTATATATTAAAAATGATACGTTCAACCTCTATTGTAGCCCCAATTATAGTCCACACTAGTTTTCTTTTTCTTTTAAAAATCAAAATCATACACTCTCCAAATGACATGCATGTGTTTATATGAAATGAAGTTCATATTAAGATACATTAGTATAATTTTTTTAAAATAAAAAAATGATAAATATTTTTACGTCATATATATTTTAATAGAATCACATAAATTATGATAGCACAATATATATTATATTATCATAGCGTATGGAATTGCAAAATAGATCGAGTGCATCAACGCTTTATATATATTATAGAAAGGTGTGCAAAATAGAGTGCGTGAGCTCTCGTTACATGGGCCCTGCTGGCAAGGCATGGTGTAGTCCCCAGCCCAGCACGACCCATGGCCCGACCAGCCCGCCCTGATGTATAGTCGGGCTGACGGGCCGGGCCGAGAGTGAGGTTTTAATCAGATTTCTAGGGTTTAACGTGACTGCTCTTCATCAACGATGACGAGGGAGCCCGAGATGGGGCTGAAATGCGAGAGCAACTGCGAGGATGTCGCGTTCGACATGGACGCGCCGCCTCTCGACCCCTCCAGGCCGGCAGAAGACGTCCCGTCCGATCCGGCCGTTGACATCCTCGGCTGCTCCTCCCCGGACGAGCGGCGGCCGGGATCCGACCGAGTCGACCCGGACGAGACCGAGAGGTCGAGCTCCTTCGATGGGACGTCTTCGAACGACGACTCGCGAGGGAGATCGAGTGATGCGGACGCAGATTCGGAGCTCAACGAAGGACTTCATAGATTCTTCAGGTATTCAAAAAGACTTTGTTTGCCAGCAAATTTGTGTTAGTTCTACTAAAAATTTAAACTTTTGAAGTTTTGAACTGTAGTTCTCACCAACAGTATCTCATTTGTTACAATATGTGCCGATTCGATTTATGTATCAATAGTTCAAAGAGGACTTAAAAGAGGAACCTTTGATCTTCACTATGTTCATTGCAGTCTAACACTTGTTGCATGGATGTATTGTTTGACCGATCATTTGTATTATTTTCGTGTCTGCTTGTAGTTTGAGCTATTGGAAATGTGGTTAAGTTCAATCATGTGGATGTCTTGTTTTATAAAAAGTTCTTTTCACTAGTCTGAATATGCACTGATATGTTGAAAATGAGGTGCCTTTTGTATGATCTGAACTGATACAGTTGAGTAGGATAAATCACGGAGACATGCAGTTTATGACTTATAGCAGTGAGACCCGTTGAATAGTTTCATAGTTCTGTACATTTCTGATATAGATGTATAATTAGTCTAATGAAAGGAAGATGCATGCTATTTGTTTTGCACGTGTGATTTGTCCTCTTTGTTTGGGTTATTTAAAATCTGCATATGAATCATTACGAGAACTAATAATGAAAAGGTTCAGGGGAATACGAGTCAAAATAAAATGTAAAAATAGGCTGTGAAGAGAGGATAAAGATATGCTATTTCCACAGACTCAGTCCAAAATGTAACTTTTGCTTTTGTGCTTGTTATGCAACTTGAAATTACTGTATGTGTCATATTTTCCTCTCACGTGCATTGTGGATCTCAAGTTATTAAATTATACTTGGTCTCGAGTTTAAATTGTATTGGTTCCTTGATTTGTTTTTTTTTTTTGCATATCTTATGCAGAATATGAACATGTGCCCTCCAATTTTATTTTTCAGAAAGAAAAAATTGACAACTCATTGGAGAAGGTTCATCCATCCTTTGATGTGGCGATGTAAATGGTTGGAACTCCAGATGAGAGAATTACACTCTCAGGCATCAAAATATGATAAAGAACTTCTTGAATATGATCTTAAAAAGCAAAACAACATAATAAAAGTTGCTAGTGAGAGATCTGCAGCAAGGTTGGTGCCTCACACCACTCAAAACCATAGAAGACAAGTGATGAAGAGAAGAAAAAGGAAAAGAAGTGAAGATATGGTTGATGTAACAGCATATATGACTCGCCACAATTTGTTCTCTTTTTACGGTACTGATTGCTTAAATTATTTGCATGTTTGTTCATATTCTTGTGCATTAAATATGTGTGTAACATTTTTTGCACTTCCTACAGAAAATGGAAGACTGGAAGCTGATGGTCTCTCTGTTGATGATGATTTTGGTGACCAATGTATGAGGGACTACTTGATTTTCTTGCTTCATTTGCCTGATATTATTAGTGCATGAAGTTTATAACTGACTGGTCAATTCATTAACTCGCTTGGACATGTTATTAACATCACACCGAATATAAATTAAAATATTTACCTGGTGGCATCTCCCTGTTTCTTTTCACCTGAAAAATGCAAACATACAGCAAAAGTAGGACATAATATTCTTTTCAATTTTGTTATTAACATTTCAGTTATAAGCTTTGATGTCCCTTCATCTTTCCACATATAAGACTGGGGAGTAACAATTTGTGTAGTTAAACTTGACTTGTTATGACCTGCCCTTAACAAGGGGTGGGAGAGAGCATGAACTAGCCTAAAGCCTCCCCTACAAAAAAGCATCCATCCTATAAGAGATAAGAGTAAAAGTCCACATATTGTATTTTCCTCAGGCTTTTGGGTTTCCCATGGTTTCATACCTTGTCATTATCCACTCTTCATTTGACCCATATCAGATCAATCAGGGATCCGGAGATGCTTTTTTTTATTTATAGAAGTTCGACAATGCTTATTCTATATTCCTTGTATTTGTACTCTTTGGTTGGTTACAGCGGATCGGACTGCCAACTGTGCTGATGATATTGGGGACAATCAAGATTCTCTGGTGCCTGAATTTAGGGAAAATGACAGTTTACTTGAGCAAATTCTGCTTTGGATCGATGCCTTGCAATCTCGTGTGCACAAGTTGAAGATTCAACTTGACAAGGCAGTATTCCGAAACTCTGTTAAGCGCTCATCAACGGAGAATTTACATCTGCTCACAACAGGGGATTTGCCGGCCAGCTCTGCTCAAAGCCCTACATCCTCTCATGTCAATGTCGATACCATGCCTGTTGGGTCGATGTACACTCCACAACAGCATAGTTTAGCAGATGTTGACATGGAAGAACTGGTATTGCCTGGAAGTGCTGTTTCGAGTTATGAAGAAGTCAATTCTCCTTCACATATGATAGATAACTCAATGGACCCTCTATCCATTGATGAAATCTCTCTTGATGATCCTCATTTCAGAGAACTTTATGATGGAGTAAGCATTTCCTACCTTGCCTGTCATGATGCTTATTTTATTTTTGTGAAGTCAGGTCTTGAGTACTTCTTAAAATAGTAAGGCAAATTTGATCACTCAAAACCATCCATAGTGTTGGGTGACAGCAGTTAACTGCTAAAAATTTGTTGGACTCAATGGGATAACTGTGATCATATAACTTTATCGGTGACCAATATTTTATAATTTGCATTCTATTAAATGTTGTTTTACCATAACAGAAATCATTGTGCGAGGGAGTTTTTTAGCAATGGGCATTATTTCAAGTCCGTAACTTTAAGAAATGTTATATAATATATCATTTACAGGTTTTATATATATAAAAAAAACATGGGTTTTTGTTATCCTGCTTTACACTAGTGACCATTGTTTTTTTTTTTTAATGTTTGCAGCTTGTGGAGGATGTTCTGATAAACAACGAGGCAGATGAAGAGGATTTGCAGGATTTCGAAAATTTAAGTCACCCGCATCTGAAAAAGGTGAAGCAAGAAGTGTTAGATCTGAAAGAAGGGGAAGGAGAGGTCAAACATTTAATTGAAGAAGCCACCGCCATTGCAGCACCCGTTCTGAAGCGCTGTTTGGATGCAGAGTTCGGCAATTTGGGGTGCGAATCCAGCGGCAGGGATGCCATGAAGACTGAGGAGAGTCAGGTGATAGACGATCGTTGAATCTGCCGAACATACACTGCCCATCAGTGTTTATGCACACACTGCTAAAGAAGTGAAGTGTGTAAATGCAGTGTTTGGGAATTTGATTCAGTCCCTTGCATCAAATGCTCAAATACTGTTCAAGAGGTTATTTTAATTTGTTTTCTCCTTATTGTGAAATGTCTGTTGTAACGTTTAGAAAGTAGGAATAATCAGTGGAAGTGTACCATTAATGTCTGAATTAAATCAAGTCATATTAATTTATGAGTGGATTGTTTTAAATCTCATCAATCTCTGTAATTCTATACACCTTTTGTTTGGCAATAAAATCTCAATTGCAATGTTCTCTGTTTGTCAATTTAATATTGTCTTGTAGCTGTAGGCTAAACTTATCATTTTCTGGTGGTTTAATAATGCAATGTAAGAAGAGGAATATTTGCCATATTTTTAACTTGGGTTCTATGGGATGTTTTGTTTCGAAAATTTTAGGAGTATTATTGCAAATTGATATATTAGATGGATAGTTTCACAAAATGACGATGTAAAAAGGGCTATGTTGGGACTTTAGAATGTAATTTAATTCGTCCACGTAGAAGGTTAATTTTGTAAACTTTACACTACCGTTTGGATGGAGACGTAAGTTATTACGGGTTCTACGAGAAAATTAATATACCAGTGAAATAAGTAACATTTTGTTTGATTATGTTGTTAATTATTCTTGTTAGAAAGATTTAATGATGAAATTTTTGTTGTTTGGCTCACTATGAATAAATTGTTGATAAAAATGTAAATAATGTGTGAATAAAAAATTATTAAAGGTAAAAAAATAATTGACATGTGGATCCCTGATTTATAAAGAGTTTTGTTAACTATATTTATTGTTATCTTTTTAGACAATCCAATAAATCTAATAAATTGAAAAGATTTTTTAAAATACCAACAATACCCTTAACAAATTCACCAACTTAATTCTTTTTCCCTCCCATACCCAAATTTTTTTATTAAATCAATATTTTTTTTACATGTTTCTTATAATTTAATTTTTATTAATACATTTTTCAATGCACATTACAATGTCAACCTATTATAACGAAAGACATAAAAGTTAAATTTCAGCATCTGCTCTATAAACAAAAATACAAAACACTTTTTTTTTCATTTATCAAGAATCCACCTATACCGATTTGAAGTGAAGCATCAGCCGGAGCCGGAAGTATGCAAAACCATTTATTCATGATATATTGAAATAAATTTAAATGATAAAAAACCAATAAAGAAATGAGGTACATATAAAATATTTAAAATAAAGGATTAAATCAAACAATGAATAAAAATAAATTACCTCATATACTACATAAAAAATACATTTACATAAATAACACTAAAATAAGTATCACAATCATATAAAATATGAGATAAGAACAAAAATAAAAGGAAATCTATATTTTTATATTTTCTGATGAAACTTTTGTAGGAGATAAGAAAAAAAAAATTGGTATGGGAGGGAAAAGAAAAAAAAAGTGATGAATTTATTAGGAGTATTTTAGTATTTTAAAAAACCTTTCAATTTATTTATTCATATCATAATTAGATTGGTAGGATTGACTAAAAAATTAGTAATAAATATGAGTTAATAAGTACCCTAAAGACACTCGTTAACAAATCCCATTTATAAATTAGAATTACCTAATTTTAGGAGGAGATTGAATTACTGTACCACCTAATTTTAACTTGTATAGACAATTAAATATCAGGATATTCCATCAATCAAAACACATTTTTTTTTATATTTTATTCCAGTCTATTTCAACATTAACCCTCCCATCTAAAATTAAGTCGGTAAAATTTTAATCAGCCCACCCCCTCGCTCAAAAGCCCACGGAACGAACGGTGGTGATTGGTTCTTCTGGAAAGGACCACCACCGTTGTTATTTCGAGAAATAAATATAAGACGGTTATTGATGCCTTGATCGAAAGGAAAAGTAAAAAAAATTGAGAGAGAGAGAGAGAGCTGGGTTGGGTTTGGCAGGACGAAGACGGGGCGCCGTCCGATGCGGCGGTCCCTCGTCGCAGCAGCGACGGCGGAGCTGATCGGTGCGCCACGAGGAGGGTGGAGCAGACGAGGTGCGCGACCGAGGAGGTGGAGCCCGGGAGGTTCATCAGGAAGTGCGAGAAGACGAAGGAGGTCCTTCGTGAGTGCCTCGGCAGGTCTCTCTCTCTCTCTCTCTCTATCACACGCGCACGCACGCTCACAAGCATGCATGTTTTTATCGAATTAGGGTTTTAGTTTATTTGAATTACGGATCCAATTGTCTTTTTTATTAGTTGGAGATTTGATTTGAAATTATTAAGTGATGATTTTTTAATCAGAATTTATTGAAGAGTAATAAAAACTGCAATCGAAGAGACGTGTAATTCCAAGGAGCCTGTTTTCCATGAATCTTTGTGGGGAGAGTAGGAGGAGAGAAACCGAGGGATTCTTGGGAGAGAAAGAAGAAAGGGATCAAATAATAGAGGGGCAGATAGAATAGTAGTATAGCATTTGATAGTTGTTCTGAGGGGTAAGAGATGCTACCAAGACTCTATGCCTAATGCATGAGAGAAGAAAGGAAGAGTGGGTAGACAATCTCTCTCCTGTTAATAATAGGTCCACAATAGCAATGGAAAGATAACTAATAAGACAACATGTACCATATGATGATTGTGTCTTCGATATAATGAAAACATACACATGTTATATTCTTTTAGTAATTCTCCTAGGGCTAGTTTGGAAAAGGGTTATAGTTTTGAAGATAAGTTGTCATAATTTTAGGGGATGAAAAGTCCATCAATTTTTCCATATTCGAACGTGAAGATAAATGTGATTCTAGCCTTTAGGTGGAATAAAATATCCCCATTTTCTTTTTAAAATCAGGATAAGTCCGCACTTTATCCTTATTAAAATTTATACCAAATGAGATAAATTGTCTTCTCCCTCACTTATCCCGCAAAATTTCCTTATCCCACCATTTATCCCCTTGCCAAACTATCCCCTAATGTGCAAAAAAAGTCTCCCTCGAGTTAGTGTCTGATGACTTGGGATGTCCATTTATTAAAGTTCTTGGATTTTTAAGGAGAAAGTAATCATGTTGCAGTGAACTATTATGTTGGAATGGTTGAGTAGTATGAATTATCTGAGAATTATTGGTCATCCGTGGCGCCTAACAAGTGAAACAAATGAAAGCCTGGATAAGCACATATTCATTTTCACCAAGCCTCCAGCCTAACATGATGGAATAGAAGAAAAAAGTAGAATATGACAATGAAGAGTGGAGAGGAGCAAAGAGAGATAGTTATAAATTTTTTTTTTTCAATGATAGCTGATTTATTACACGTATTATTCATGCCCATCTTCCCCATAAGGAAAATTACATATTGGACAGAGGGAATGTATCCCTTTGGATACGATCCTGGGACACACAGAATAAAATTGGATACAGCTGTTTGATGAGAGAGAGGTTTTAGGGATTGATGTGTTGTGAGGGCTTGAAGGGTGTTTTTATTTTCATGTCAGATGTGCTTTGAATACATATGTCAAACAGTGCATCTGGATCTTTTTCCATTCGAATAATCGAGTTTTACCTCTTGGAATTATCAAGATTTATCTCTTTGAATAAAAAGCGCTGCTTATTTGTTAGCTAGCGCTGCCAAATGCACTTAGATCATTGTAGACTTTAATCTATCCTCTACAGAGGAGGAAATTGCGCCATTTTTTTATTTGGCCCATTTTTTTTTAATAAAAAAAAGAGGTAGGCAATTCATTAAACCAAATAGGGGCTTAAAGTGTGTGATTCATTGATGGGGTCGTTATTGTAATTTTTATTTGTAAAATGGTCGACCCTTGCCATACCTATATCACATTTCTAAATTTGGAGAATAACGCAACAGAAGAATGATAAAAAAGATCCGATCTATGTCAAGATTTGATTAACTCCTTGAATCTACAAGGAAGAAAAATCAAAAGGGAGATACTTTTATTGATTTATAAAAGTTTTTTTTTATACAAAAGGTGGTGACACTCCTTTTATCACAAACATAAATACATACTCATAATGCTAATTATGACTCTACTAAAAATAGTAAAGACACATGATCAACTACGGGGATGGAGAGTTCCTTTGCCTTGCTCGAGGAGCTTTGGCAGTTGGGGAAACGCTTGTTGGTGGTTGGGGATAGGAGTGTGGGTGCAAAGATCACACAATTATATATCCTGGTGATGCTATTGTCGATTTGGTGGACGAGGAATCTTGCAGTGTTCAAGGGGAGCACGCTCTATGTTGATAATATATGCGAGGGAGCGGTGAGGTTCATCGTGGAGTGGGGAAGATACTGCGCGGAGCTAGAGATTTTTCTTATTATGGAAGTCGCTTTTCCTTTTGAGTTAGGACTTGAGTGGGGTGCCAGTAGATATCTCTTTTTCTTTGGTATCTCGTAACGGTTTTGGGGGGTGTAGGTCAATGTATGTTCGGGCTTTCCTTTAGATTATTACAAAGGCGAAAGCCAACCATTTCATTTCAATAAAATAAAATAAAATATAAGATTCTAAAAATCTTAAATTCATAATTCATCAATAGAAGGTGATTATTATGATTGTAAATAATGAGATTTGTCTATAACAAAATCTCATAAAATTTATTTTGAAGACTAATTTGAAATAAAATATTCTGTAATGATTTATTTTCAAATCTATCCTACATCGGAGAACCATGAAACCTTATTTGTCATGCATCCCATTCACATCTTTATACCATTATCTAGGTAACATAGCTTATGGCTACCTTAATATTGTGTGACTATTGTCACCTAAATACTCATATATATGTAGATAACTGCAGCCATTCAGTTTGTTTTTTCACGGAAGGTGAGTGGATGCTGCACTAAATCCATCAAAGCATTCCTTTCTTTATAAGCTTCTACATATAGGTCAGAAAATGCTGAATTCTTTTCATTGATAATAGAGAGAGGTTGGAATTATCTGGATTGTGGATGTAGCGATGGAACACACGCTTTGTGTGTACAAGAAGGCAACCAAAAAAGGAAAATAAATTAAGTGCATCAACATTAATTAATCACAATTTCTTCTCAAAAGAAAGCTCCTTGCTCAAAATTCACTGCTTCACAGTAGGACAATGAAGGGCAAAATTGCTATAGCACCATACGCTAGGTCATAGGCATAGCTGTCCATAGTCAGTCAACTGATAGGTGAGTGTCTTATCCTTCTCACCTTGATCCCAAAAAAATAAATGTGAACTTGTGTTTTTTTTTTTTTTAATGTGTGATTCACTCTAAATTTTTTTGTTTTGTATTAGTTTGTGTTAAGAATTTTACATAAAATCTGAGTCTTAAATAGGTTTAATTGATTCATTTGTGTTGGGTAGTTCAGTCTTCGAGTCACGGCATCTGTCACGACATTTATATAATCATATATGATTCAGTGCTATAAAGTCGATATATATATTTTAGTTATAATTTATATATGCTTAATATTTTTATTGTTACTGTGAAGGGGAAAAAAATTCTAGCACTTTTTGAGTCAAACTCTTCCTTTGCTCCGCATGCCCGCCGAACCTTTACATGGAGACTTTAAGAGTATATTTTTTTGATGTTTTTTAGAACTCATCATGTTATCACACTTGATTTGCATCCTTTGATGGCACTTTCATTGTAGATCACTTGTTTAACTTATGTGGTAATTACATCTCAATCCCCCCACCCCAAAAATAAAAAATAAAAATTCACTAGATCTCATCATTTCCTCAGGCCCGTCGAAGTGGTGGAGTCCAACACAGAGCATACCGAGGAAGATGTCACCCACGAAATGACCAAAGGAGGAGGAAGATCCTTCACATTCGGCCCTTCATCAGGAATCGAACCGTTTGCCTTCCCAGGGCTGCGGGGTGACATTGAAGCCATCCAGCGTGACTTGCTCGGCGGCATGAGCGATTTGATGGAGGCAGCTGAAGCAATGACGAACGAATTCTTCCGCTCGTTCGATATGCGGCCTCACCATGACAATCATAACCTGCCGTCCTTCAATTTCCCGAAGCCGCCCGTGGCTGGACCGAGCTACAAAGAAGTCCCCATCCAGGGTGGTGGTGGCTCTGTTGATGATGCATACAAGGACTTACCTGGTGAAGTCACTGATGTCTGAGAAGCAACTCTTCTTGCTTGGGGCTTGGCCGGGTTAAAAGACTTTTTTTTTTTAAATAATAATAATAATTACATGCATCTGCTAATACTAATAGTTTTATGTTTATCCTTTTTGTGTAGATAGGGTGGAGACTAATGTGGTTGTTATTGCATCAAAATGTTTTAATGTTTAGACTTGGTCTGATATTGTTGAGAGGAATAATTCAGGGTACGACTATTTCAATTTAGCAAACCAAGTCTCTCTGAAGAATATCACTTAATGCACATAATTCTTCCCAATATAAAACACCAATCAATACCTCATCCATCCTCCCCGGCCACCCTGTTCAGTTCAACTTCCCGATTTAATTTAATTTAATTTGTATTAATAATCATTCAATGCAGACACTATTTATACTGAATAATAAAATAATGAAATCATGTGGATTGGGGACCTTTTGTAAAATGCTCTACATCTATATAACCCTGACTTTTCTTGAAGTCCATATAACCCTAGAAAAGTCAATACAACTGAATTAAATTTTTATTGATAGATGAATATTATTGTGTAAATATTTTAATTGGTTAATCGTGTCTGAAAACACAGTATACAAAAAACCCCCACAATGCGTTAAAAATGTAAAAAAATTATATGTAAATGATAATTTTATCCATCCGAATAAAGTTTTATAATCTATTCAAAGAGTATAAAATCATCATTTATAGAAGATTTTTAGCATTTTTAAGGAGTTATTAAAGAAAGTTTAATTTAAGGAGTTATTTGGATGTACAAGTGTTTTTTGAAAGTCATGTACTTCAAAACAAAAACTCAAGGGGGTATACATATTTCAGGCAGTTTACAGGGGTTTATTTGGATTTTTCTCGATCATGAACAACCGTCGTGGGCCGGCCAATCAGCTTCCCGCCATTTGCCCGCGCAAAAGCCGGGTCTCCAAATGCGTGACAGATACTAATTATAACCCCCCCAATAAACAAAAAAACAAAAAACAAATCATGCAAAGTCAAAAACGCGTTAAAAATAACAACATAACGAAGTAAAATAAATCTTTTTATATATAAATAACACAACTCGCCTCGCATTAATATCCACGGTCGGATATTGATGTGCTCCTAACGCGTCTTTTTATCTTTGGTTACTGGTTTTATATATATGTCCCTATAAAATCTTATATCATCAAAATATTCCCCTTGAACTCTATTATCACCACAGCAACACAATATAAATATTTCATGAGTCATAATACCTAGCCCCCAAAATAAAAGCCCCACTCACAAGCCTCATTAGGTGTCATCATCTCATTGGTTGGCTTGTTAACTTTTTAAAAATGATAAAAGGGCAAAGTAAAATCTGTCCTTCATTAAAAATCTCTCATATTAACCCAAATCCCTTTTTTTCTAATCAGTTACCAATTTTTCATATTTACACCAAAATTTATGTATTTCAAAATTTAAAATTTAAAATCTTTACCAAGTAAATCAATTTTCAATTTTAATTACACTCGGATCTTATCTAAATTACATCAAAACTTACCTAAATTATTTTTTGTCAAAATCCTTCAAACGGCTACTGTTACATTCACAAATATATAACACAGATTTAAAAAATTAGTTGACTGTCTCATTAATTTTTTTGTCAAAAAATTTACATGTAATTGACTGTTACATTTATGAATGTAAAAATATAAATCAATACATGCTCGAATGTAACAAAATAATACAGATTTAAAAAATACTATTTACATTGTCAACAATGTAGTAGTTTTATCAAACAAACTAATCATTAAAAAATGTAACAATATGGAATGTTACATATAGATATTAAGACAAAAACAAATCAAAGTGTTGAAAATGATATTCAATATATGAAAAAAAATCATGTTCAAACATTTAAAACAAAACAAAACACAATTCGATTACGAATCTAATAATATCAAACATGATCCGAGAGACATTGATGTGAGATCCAAATATAAAAAAAACAATTATGTACCTTCCAAAACCCTCAAAAATAGAATTTCAGATCTTCCATGTGTTCTTCATAAACAAAATCAGTTTCAAAAATATTAATATTAATATATGATTTTCAGAATCAATTAATGATGAATAAATACAGGATTTTCAAAATTAAATGATACTCCACAATCATATGGATTCATGTTGAATCATAAATGATTAATAAATACAGGATTTTTCAAAATTAAATGATACTCCACAATCATAGGGATTCATGTTGAGTTAGTTATGAACATAATAGACGATGCCCTATTGCCACATCATGGACCTGATTTGGGGCATGTGAAATTGGGGCCTGAGAATCATTATTGATAAATATAATATTAAATACATCTACATTCCTGTAAATATAGATGGAATACCTATTAAAGATGGGGCAGACATACAAGTCCTTAAAAGTTTAAAAAAATTCATATACATCTCTATAGTTAACAAAATTTAATTATAATTCAATCTACCATAGTAAATTTTAACCCATATCATAAAATGACTAAATTATTCCTAATTTTCTAACCGCTCCAAACAATGTGTAGATAGAAAATGAAATATAAAAGTTCTTTAAATGTAATTTGATCTTTTGCATAGATTAATTTGTATTTATAAATGTTTATAAGAACTATAATATCCATACAATTACATTAAGATGAATATTCTGATAGATGAAAATTTCACCAAAGATGATAAGTGGGTTTGTGTGAGATTTTAAAAACTTGTACGTGTACCGTAACTTTAACAGATATTTCATGTAAGACTGTCTATGTTTGTAGGGATACAAATGTTTTTAACCCTTAAATATAATATAATATAAATACCCATAAAAAAGATATTTAATTATGAGCTCTTTTGCAAGTCTTGTATAACTCCTTACCCCCCTTTACTCATTGTATCGAGCTATAAGTGATTTTAAATTTTTTTCACATTTTTTATAAATGATATTGTTCAATTCAATTAGTATGTATTTTGACATTTTAAAAAAGCACATACCACATACAATTTAAAATAAAAATAAACATATGTGCGGCCTGTATTTTTTAACATTTTCATTTAATTATTCACACACAACTTAAAATTGTTTGAGGGTATTGTTTAAATTAATAATTCATCAGGGATATTTTCATAAAATTTGATTTTTTCAAGGATATATACAAATAACCCTTATATTAATATATTATATGATATTTTATGATATACATTATTATATTATTTACACGCCGGTCCAGTACTATCGATAACCTTTAAATTGCCTAATTTGCCCTTCCCGCCTTCCCCGCGCGTTTTTTTGCAGAGGCGACCTGGTAAACCAAATTTGCTCATCTTTTTATGTCTCTCTCTCTCTCTCTTCGTCCCTTCTTCGTCTATACGAAGGTCACGTATTTATACGTCGATATTTCGATTTCGATTATATGATGACAATTGGATTCCAAAATTCGCCTCGTTTTGATCGGTTTTATGTCATACGAGCTCCAAAATCCGATTTTGATCCCATTTTTAGAAACCCTTCTAAAATCTAGGGTTTCTCAATCCCCCCCTTCCAAATCGAATTCATTGATTCGTTTCTTTATCTGGGTATCTCAAATTCTGCTCTGTTAAATTCAATCGATTTCAAGGTGGATGCAAAATCAGATTTTTTTTTTTTTTTGAATTCCAATTTTGGAAACACTTAATATCCCAAATTCGATTCTTCGATTCATTTCCTCATCTGGGTATTCCAAATTCTGCTCTGTTAGATTGCCAAAACAAGCTTCTTTGTTGTTTGTTGTGCTTTGAATTTGATCAATTTCACGCGATCGATTGAACTCTGATTCAATGCCAATAAGGCATTCTTCGGAGGAGAAGATCAGTTTATTCTCCACGTAGAGTCAAAACCAGTATTGGATTTTTGATGGGGAACACATGCGTGGGCCCGAGCCTCTCGAAAGACGGTTTCTTTGAATCCATCACCGCTGCTGTTTGGCGGTCCCGGTCTCCGGTCCTCCCCAGACCCAATGGGGGCACCGACTCCGACCCCTCCTCGAACAACCCACCCGCGAGTGCCGCCTCGGAATCCGTGCAGAACAAGCCACCGGAGCCGGTGAAGATCCCCAAAGAGGAGTCGGTCCACTCGAAGCCTCCAGCGGCGCCAGTGGTGGCTGCACCGACGGCGGAGCTTCCTCCGACGGGGAAGCCTCCGAAGAAGCCCCACCATCATGCGAAGAAGGCCTCGAGCGCCGGACTCATGACCGACTCCGTGTTGCAGAGGAAAACAGAGAATTTGAAGGAGATATATAGTATAGGTAGGAAATTGGGGCAGGGACAGTTTGGGACGACGTACTTGTGTGTTGAGAAGGCGACGGGGAGGGAATTCGCGTGTAAGTCGATCGTGAAGAGGAAGCTTGTGACCGAAGAAGATGTGGAGGACGTGCGGAGGGAGATCCAGATAATGCACCACCTTTCGGGGCACCCCAATGTGATATCGATCACGGGGGCTTATGAGGATGCCGTGGCGGTCCATGTTGTGATGGAGTTGTGTGCGGGAGGAGAGCTTTTTGATAGGATCATTCAGAGGGGGCATTATTCGGAGAGGAAGGCCGCGGAGCTCGCGAGGGTGATTGTTGGGGTGGTGGAGGTCTGTCATTCGCTTGGGGTGATGCACCGGGACTTGAAGCCTGAGAATTTCTTGTTTGTTAACCAGAGCGAGGAGGCCCTCCTTAAGACCATCGACTTTGGGCTGTCGATATTCTTCAAGCCAGGTAAATTATTTGATTGTTATTTCATTGTGGTATCTAATATGAGCTAGGAATTTAGGGTGGATGATCCAAGAAATCTGTTGATGGACATATATAATGTAAGAAGTTGTTGGAACTTTGTCATTTTAGTTGGCAAAAACAACCTAAATAACCTGCTTCAGGGATACAGGTCATTTGTGTTCTTAATTGTGAAGGGAGCATCTGTAATCTGAAAGTCATATTTGTTCCACTTTTTTTTTCTTTTCTTATGTATGAGTGCTTTCCATTCATTATCTGATGGATGGGTTCAAATGATTCCCCTTTCTGATTATCCTCTCCATTTCTGGCAGGGGAAATATTTACTGATGTGGTGGGGAGCCCTTATTATGTTGCCCCAGAAGTGCTGCGAAAACGGTATGGTCCAGAAGCGGATGTTTGGAGTGCTGGAGTAATAATCTATATTCTATTGAGTGGGGTTCCTCCTTTTTGGGCAGGTGATATATTCAATTCACAATGTCTCTTCTTGACTTCATCATTTATAAAATTTGAGTGTTGATGCAGATGATCAATGTCAGGTAACCTGAACTAACTAGTATTTTTTTTCTTGATGATCCAGAAACCGAGCAAGGGATTTTTGAACAAGTTTTACATGGAGATCTTGATTTTTCATCAGATCCTTGGCCAAGCATATCGGAGAGCGCCAAAGATTTGGTTAGGAGAATGCTTGTTAGAGATCCCAGGAAGCGACTGTCTGCTCATGAAGTGCTTTGTGAGTGTCTACTTGATAATCATTGCTGCTTATAAGTTTCCTTGAAGTATTTATATGTTCCTTTGCATTTGATTTCTTATACATGTAGCTGGTGATATAGAACAATATGCTAGAGTTTGCCTTGCTAGATAAGCAAAAAAGGAGATACCAGGTTGAAATTATGTTAGATCAAAGATAGTTCCTCTTGTGGCCATTGATGGTTGATCTCAAGTAGTGGTAGTTTATGCTGGCGTTGTCGTGGTCGATGCGATCAAACCCATCATAAGCTGACAGATTTAATCTGTCATCAGGCTACTGTTAAAGAGGCTGTGAACTCATACTGTCATACACTGTAGCGGTGCCTTAAAACTTCCATCAAATCAAATGGATAGCCATCAATGTGTTTTATTTTGTTTTTGGAGAATATGTCCAGTTACTAATGGAAAGTTTGGAAGGGATTTATTTTAGATAAGAATGATTGGTTGCTATATTTTGCGTGTTGCCTTGTGTGTGATCTGAGTAGTTTATTTTTAACCATTTGTGTTTTAATGCGTTAATAAGTCATGTATTTTATCTGCAGGCCACCCTTGGGTTCAGGTTGATGGTGTAGCTCCTGATAAGCCTCTCGATTCTGCAGTTTTGTCTCGCCTGAAGCAATTTTCTGCAATGAACAAATTCAAAAAGATGGCTCTTCGGGTATATTTTTTTCTACTGTATTAAAGCTTGTAATCCTTTATTTCATTCACACGCTGCAGATGAGTCAGGACTAGAAATTGCGGCATGAAATATAATAAATTTTTTTTTAGTATTGATCAACTGCACAGACACTACTGCATTGGGTTGTCTGTTATTTCTTACAACATTGAGAATAACTACTTACAATTATCCAAACAAGTATATATCCAGTTACGGTCTTGTGATGTTAAATTGCTCAAGAGGCTGATCAATTACAAATGTTTTTGCATGAGCATTATATTTATTTTCATGAATACTATATATTTCAAGGCACATTAAAATCTGCTGTAAACAAGCTATCTTTTGTCACAGGTCATTGCAGAGAGCTTGTCTGAAGAAGAAATTGCTGGCCTAAAAGAAATGTTCAAGATGATAGACACAGACAATAGTGGCCAGATCACTTTTGAAGAACTCAAAGCTGGTCTCGAAAGAGTGGGTGCTGATTTGAAGGAGAATGAGATCTATGCATTAATGCAAGCAGTGAGTATAACTTACAATTCCACTGTCAAGTGTCAAGCTCCATTATCTATTTCATGATACTTGATAATTTAGTTTGGCTTCTTAGAAATATGCATGACTATAGGGAGAAAGACCAGATCTCTAGTAACATTTAAACTTCAGTGTGACGACTAGTGCTCCCTGGTTATGCATTGTCTTTACATTCCATATCTCAATCAATTAGCCAAGTAACCAGAGCATCTTGTTTTCTCAATTTTTTAATGCTTACAATGCCACATCTGTTAAGAAGCATGCTTTTGCATATTATTGATTGATGTTCTGGTCATCCCAGGAAAAGGAACATAAGTTATGTGGAATGAAGCAATCAGCGATTCATTCATCATATATGGGTGTCTTGGCCTCTCAAATTCCATCTGTTTTTGTCCAACTGTTATCTGTAGTTATATGCTATAGAACTTATCAGTTGAATGCATGGATTACTTAAATAGTTGGAAATCCATATCTTGAATGTTTCTATTAATCCCTTTGCTCTGATGTAAAATCACAGGCTGATATTGACAACAGTGGCACCATAGACTATGGGGAGTTCTTAGCCGCAACTGTGCATCTGAACAAGATTGATAGAGAGGACAATCTATTCGCAGCCTTCTCTTACTTTGACAAAGATGGCAGTGGGTACATCACACAAGATGAACTCCAACAGGCTTGTGAGGAGTTTGGTATCGCAGATGTCCGACTTGAAGAAATGATTCGAGAAGCCGACCAAGACAATGTAAATACACCTGTGTCCTTCCTAATCTGTAAATTACATGTTTGCTTCAAGGAACCTTGGAAATAGTGAATTCCATGATTCATTCTTCTAATCTTATTTTGTAATTTTGTTTGCAGGATGGACGAATAGATTACAATGAATTTGTGGCGATGATGCAAAAGGGGGATACTGGTTTTGGTAAGAAGGGCCTGCATAGTAACTTCAGTATAGGTTTTAGGGAGGCACTGAAGCTTGGTTGACAGTGATAGTGATGAAATGAGTTTTTGATCTTATTTTGTCTCAGTTTTTTTTGGTCCCTTCATCATTATTATAGGTAGGTTTCCAAATTGCATACAGGTTGTAAAGAGTGGCTGTGGCTGTAAAGAGTTCAGAATTTCCAACCCATAATGAATTCCACTGGAATTTGTTGTAGTTTCTACTCAGCCAAAATAAATAACTCTCTCTTGCCCAGAACTTCCTTTTTTTCCTTCTTTGTAAAATCAAGTATTCCAGGTTGTGATTTTTTTTATTTTATGATCATATGAGGCTCTCTTTCCACCAATAGTTTCTAAATGGCTTAAATGCAGCAATGTAACAGACTGATGTTTGTTTGTCTGAAGTGTAACCGTTTTTACGTTTAGAATTGTGTCCTATTGGAATGCTTGTGAAGTATTCTTATTGGAAGTATTAAATCTGGCAACAAAGAGCACATACACAACTTATTTTTAGTGGAAGTTTTTCTGATGTGGTACTTGTTGCAAGGTCAAAAGGTTGCAATTTGGGGGAAGCTATAACTAAGGCAATGACAAGTTTAGTATTCATATATATACTTTATTGAAAATCCAGATTCATTCCATTTTGGACAAAGGAAAATTATGCCCTGCAAATATTTTACTAACAAACATCTACTCCAAATTTGCTATCAAACATTTATCCACATTATGTGAACGAGTTTTGGTCGTTTTTTATGAAGAAATTCATGATTTTCAGGCTTGCAACCAATATCAAGCACTACCAAAAGCAAGAAAAAAAAACTGATTTCCTTCTATATAGTTTCTAAAAATTTAATCCTCATATATGTAGATAGCAGATTTCACTCCTGCATTCATCTAAACTTTACTCTTACAGATATCAAACCCCCACAAAGAATATGCTCACAAACAAAGAAATTATATTTGGTATGTATTTTCTCAACATCATATTGGGCTAAAGCAACAGAACCTCTTCTGCAGCTGCTGCTTCTTTAGCTTTTGTTTAGATTTCCGACTCCCGCCATAATTTCCATTCATGTGGATGCCATTGGCCTTGATACCGATCTCGGCTAAATTATTGCTCATGTTCTCAGGCACAAGCATATGAGTTGAATTAGGATTTTCTTGAGTATTGTTGGTAATTGCTGTATTTTGATCTGGCAATACTGGCAGCGTTTGATCATGGTCGGTTTTCTTCAACTTAATGTCTCCTTCAGCAGACCTGCAAAGCCACAACCAACTAAATAGACTGACAAACAGTTCGATAGATTCATGAAACTAAAAGTATTGTGTCAAACATAGATGAAGAATCAAACACAACTGCTTGGTAAAGATCAGTCCATGCAGATGAAATCCGAAACTTTTCATGCCTACCAACTTTGCCATATCGAAAGCCCATCAAGTTTGGATATAAATGAAAACTGTAATCCGAACGAGAAAAGGAATTACCTTGAATTGTGATAAACAGTAACTTCAGTAACACTCGCTAAGTTAGGCAGTTCATGCTCAGTAGACTGGAATGCATACCCACGCTCTCGAATTATAGATATGGCCTCATCCAATACGTCTAAAGCATGTTCAACCTCAGGACTTATAAAAGCTTTCCCTTTTCTGGCATGGTGTTCTACAACAATATTGTTTGGGGTATCTTTTTGGTTACCCTTTGATGACACGACATTCCCGGTCACTTCTTCAATTCACTGACTCTGCTCCTGTCTGCCATTGGCACTGTTACCTGTGAAGCTTCATCCGGAGGCTCTTCAATATGATGGCCAGTCGATTTCACCTCATCTACGATTTCAAGGTTTTTGTCGGATTTCTGTCCTTCGCGTATACGGACATACATGGGTTCCTCCAAAGCATGATTATAGTCATCATCATCAATAGCAATGGATGCCAGCGCCTGATATTTACATCAATTACTCATCTCAAACTTGAAATATGTTCAATAAAGTAGTCTATTAAAAATAGATAATACCAATGTCACTACCGAGGACAACAAAATAAACACCACTTGCTTGAGTGGTACTAGACAGGAATTCTTTATTTTGAACACTGTTGTACCATCTACCATGCCTCGTATAACTGAATAAAATATTAAAGCATGATAACACTGAAATGACAGCAGCCTTAACAATGGAAGTATACATTTTTTTTCCATCTTCCAAGATTCACATAAGCAAACAAGGAAGAAGATGAAAGTAAGTAAATGTATGAAGCAATGATTAACAAACAAAGTACAAGAGAAGCCATCCAAAAATGATTGATGACATATTGAATAAGCTCCTTATTTTCCTTGAACATGTCCTTGATTAGCAAGGTAAATTTTCTTTCTTTAAAAATTTAGATCAGTTAGCATTAGAAAGGAAAGAAGCATTGTCGGAATTTGTGTTTAGACATACTTGTAATATAGAGGAGCATTAAGACCATGAAAAATTTTATGGGGAAAATATGACTTTTTTTCTTCTGCAAATCCAATAAATGATGAATCAAAATTTCTTTAATGCTCAGTCTGATGGAAAATGCTATATAAGAGTGAAAAGTGACCTTTTGATAAAGCTTGTGACCATTGCCTATGAGCTGCCTTGAAATGAAGTTGATAAGTGATGGTGGCAAAAAATCCACCTTAATATCCATATTGGCTATTGCCCTGCACAGAAGAAATTTTTTAAAAGAAAATTACAGCATGCACGCCCACACTGCAATATTACAGAAGAGCAAGAAATGAAACTGATGTGAAATTTGTAAATGCCATGTATGCAATTACCCAATTACAGTTCATTTTGAAACAATTAGAAATCCCAAATTTCAGGCTGGTTTTTAATTCCATTGCTCATCATCACCTCTGAGCCTGTACATACCATCATGTTTACCCCTAAAAAGGAAATTTCCATGACAAACCTTTTATTCTGTTTGGAAGACCACTTAAAATAATAAATTTATTTAAACTTTTATCCAATGATTTTTTTTTTTGCTATATTTAAAAAATTACTGGTGAAGGGTCATGGATTCATGCCAAACTTCCTATGCACTCATTCAGTACCCTTGTCTTACTTGGGACAATTTCCATTTTTAAAAATGCTCTTGATCTGAGGATAATCATAAACTCTACTTCGACTAAAATAATATCCACCCTCCTCTGATGCAGAAAAGAATGACAGGTGAAGCTCTCTGAGATGTGCTTAAATATAATTTATCCTTTGTGGTTTTCTGTCAATATTGATGGGTGAGATTGGGTAGGGTACAGTTCTCTCATACCAAAGCTACTATGAAACAATATAATTTACTTCCTCGTGCTAGAAATAAGGAAAGAAGAGCAAAAGAGCTTCTCATGGATAGTGAAAAATATAGTGCCAACGAGTGTCAATAACTTGAGAAACTCTCATGGTAAAATTTCTGTACAACGGATATTTCTGATACTCTTTCAGACATGTAGTGATGTGATGAATACTTCTAACTACTCACCGAAAATAACTTTTATTTGAGCTCACTTTTTGTAAAACAAAGCCTCCCACCAAATCTAATCGTATGGCATCTTTTGCATCGGGAATTCCATTCCTGGTATATCCATGAGTGGATATGTCTACGTCCTCTTTGTCACAGATCTGAGAACAAGATGGAACTAAATAAACACATGAAAGAGCCAAATTTAAATAAAACAAGAAATAATGCAAGATGTTGTATTGTTACCGTGTTGAGAAGTATAAGAACAAGATCTTCTTCAAAGTACTCCAGTTCATAATAGTGAAGAACAGCCTCTCTATCAGACATCGGCCATGGGACTTTCACTCTTCCTTACAAGTAGTATATTAAATAAATCAACATGCCATCTATAAGAAGCACCAAAAGTGTTAAATACAGTCAATTAAAGTTCAAACAAACCTCACTAGAGAAATTTCTTCTCCGATTCGGACCTTTTGCAAAGAGTTCGCATTTATGATCTTAAAGGGTGGAATGCTATATTGAGGCCACCTGGTAATTGAGATGTTCAGTAATCGGATTGCAAATCTGAGACAGTCTATACAATCAAAACCAAGGATGTTCCATTACAATATATAACTCCCACAAAAAAAGAAAGGAAAGTCACATTTGTATTCTAATATAGAGTGACTAGGCCATAAAGGAGTTGGTTAGTTTTATTAAAAATAAGAGATTTTCCTGAGAACAAATATAGTATTATCAGTAAAAATCATGTTGATTAGCTTTGTTACATCTGCAGGATTTTTTTTTTTTTTTTTAATACTACAGGATGTTTTTGAATATCAACCATACACATAAAGATATTTATTCAGTGCTTCCCTCAGTGTACGTAGAAATAGAAAAAGAGAGAGAAAATCATTGATGCAGCATGATTTACAAATTTCAAATATAACAAATATTTTAGAGTAAAGGACAAACTAGATGAGGTAATAATATCAGAACCAAGGCACGTAATGTTCATCATCTAAAGTAAGCTGCAATATGCATAAAAGAAAATAGTGGAGAGAATGACCCTCACCATTTTTTGTACAGGCCTACCTCCCAAGAGACACATAAGCCTGCAAATAGGTTAAAGTTCTTTTATAGCGATTTTCCAATATATACATCAAATTCAAGTCAGCTGAAAATTAGATACTAGTTAATTGTCCAAACTCGTAACACAAAATCTCAACAGTTATAAAACTTACAAACATCGATAGGTCCATCTACACAGCCTTCTGCAAGTAGTGTATGATAGGGAGTGCCTTGCGGGCCTTCCCGGTACAATACACGAAGTTGATCATTATCTTGCTTTATCTGGCATGAACAGATATGAATTAGCAGTAGAAATTGGAAATTCCATCTGAACATGTAACAAGAAAGGATAGATTTCACTTAGAAAAATCATTTAACAAACCCAAATCAGAATCATCAATAGATTGGGATGACGGAGCCCAGCAATCTATTGCAAAGAAATATTTCCTAAGATGAGATGATTCAGATACAAAAACAACCTTCCAATCATTATGGGATTCCCCATGAGCCTTCAGTTCCTCCTTATCATTGCTTGATGCACTCCTCAACATCTTGAGAAAGTTGGACACTTCCATGGAACGTTTTTTAACAACATTCTCGATGTCTCCTATCAATAGAAAAATAGTCAATGCACGAGTGCAGAACCCATAGTACTGTGAAAGATTACATAGCCAGTGATGTGATTGGTATTGAGAGAGACACACCTACATGAGCTTAGATGTTCAAACAGTAAAGTAATTAAAATCTTGAACTGTATAAATGCTGCTTATTGTGAATAAACATGTCATTTTAGGAGTGCTTGTTATTGGCTTAAATATTTTGTTACTTGTGTCATTTATTTTCTAGTCCATTCTGCTTTTTGTCATTCCCCCACAGGCATGTAGGACTGGGGAAACGTTTTCTTTTGTGAATTGCAAACTTTCCCCTTTTTACGATTCAACAAACTGAAACTTTGAACAAACAAAATGAATAGATAACAACATCCGTGAGAAAAGAATTGTGACCTCAGATAATCATATTTCCCAGAAATGAATCCAAGTGAAAAACAAATTTGCAATGGAAAGCTTTTTTAAAAAGAAAACCTTCTATAGAATCACACAACATCAAAATTTCAAAAGATAGTAGAACTTCAAAGTCTGATGCACAAACAATGAATCTTATATACCTTCAAAGGGCGAGCGTAAAAGCTGACTTTTGACAAGGGTATTGATGGATTCTTCGTTTGTGAGATTAGGTGATGCTAAAGTCTTGTCCAACCTCTGTCGTATCTCTAATATCTTCCGCCTCTTCTCCATTATCACTCTTTAAGATTACTGAGATGTTCAGTCTTTCAACATATCGAGTATCCACCATACGATGATATTGCACAATTAATCATCTTTCTGCTGGAGCAGTCTGAAATTGAATTCTCATAAGAAAATTTGGAAGAGATAACAAATTTTTTTTGCAAATGTGTTGATGAAGAGTATGAAGGGGAGGAAAACATATCCTATATTATGAGAACTTCGCAAATGCCACTATCATTGAATGAATGAATTTATAAGAGAATAAGTTCTTCAAACCAGACAATTCAGACCATACATGCAACAATCATAGAAGAGGGGGAAAAAAAACAATTCGATTGAGAGATCACCCAATAAAGGAATTCCAAACATAACCAATCTCCACATAAACCCACACAATTACAAGACCAATAAAATTTCACTGACCCACGATTAAATATGCACTAAAACATTTTATTTTATTTTATTTAAAAAAAAAGAAGTTTACATACAATCAGATGTGAATCAAACAACACTGCCATCAAAGCTGAGACGTATTGAATCATCCAAAGTACCTCATGAAACATAAAAAACTAATGAACCCATATCTCACAATCAAGAAAGAATAAAAACTTTTAATTATTAAAGCGAGGACAAGAAAAAGTTATCCCTTTTAACATAAAAGAAGAAAGGAACACCAGCTGTATTTACGAAAGAACAAATTCTACGAAGACCCAAATCCAAATCGGAAGATCTTACATGAACAGAACCTGATTCGGTTCAACTTGCGTATATAAAATTGGGGGGGGGGGGGGGGGGGGGGGGGGGGGGTGTTCATCAGGGCTTGTGGGGACAATCATTTTATACGGTGAAATCGAGAAAGGATTGACTGAGGTGGTTGAAAACTTTGCCACGTTAGTGTGTTCAACAGTAAAAAAAATCTGGTCTTTCCGAGAAAAATTTGCATTCTGGCTCCCTTCAATGGACTTCTACACATCAAATATGAGTATCATCTGATTGTTCTAAGTGCTTTAGTAATCAAAAATTCAAAAATAAAAATTATTTTGAAGGTTGAGTGGACCCACTATCTACTATTATTTTAGCTAGTTATTTAGCTAGTACATTGGAGCAACAACCAATCAACTAAATGAGAATATAGTAAATATAAATAAAGGGTGTAGTTAACATTAAGAGCTCTTACTACTCTAATGAATTTTTTTTAAGTAACTGAATGACATTTTAATATTCTTAGATTAATTACACATATCCACTTTGAGCACCTATTAACTTCACATAACTTCTTGATCTAGGTGCGGTGGGGCTTTCGCTTATTCTCTTGGGCAATGAACGCAGCGGTTCACACAGATATCACTCAAAAATGGATGCTCGAATATGAACATCTGGAATGCAAGCAGTCGAAGTCTTTTATCTTAGGATAGTATTGTGTTTTTTAGCCAACTCCCCAATGCAGACATATTCTACACTATCTCTTGATAATAGAATATAACTACAGATTCTCAAAAAAAAAAAAAAACTTTCCAGAACTCCTTTTTTTAGACTAGGAGTTTAAATATTTTTAAGTTAAGATATTTGTGTCCGTGTAAACATGGGTAATCCCGTATAATTCCTCGTTAAAGTTGGAACAGACGTGCAAGTCCTTAAAAACTCAGAAAAATCAATATATATCTCTGTCATTAACATAGTTTAATCATGACCCAACCATACCTCTAGTTTAACTCTTAATTCATACCTTGAAATGATTAAGTTATCTATAATTTTTATATCCCTCTCCAAACAATACCTCATGTAAAATATGGAGAAATATATAATTCTACAAGGACAAATTGGTCTTTCAAATAGGGATTAATTTGATTCTTTATGATTGTTTATAGAGAACTGTAATGTTCTACATAATTACATAGTGATGAAATATCTTCAATAATATTATCCGTCAAATTTAAGAAGAAAATTTAACTCTGGAATAATAATTGGATTTTTGTCAGTTTTTAGAGACTTGTGCCCCTACTTTGACAGAGACCATGTATATGGAATTACTCATGTTTATAAATAATATAGATGTCTTTAATCCAATTTTTTTAATTGAATGTCTATTACACGCAGTATGCAGAGACAATCCTGCAAGCAATATCCATATACCACATGTTAATTTTTTTAGACAAAAGTATTAAAAATTAAGCTCATTGAATTCATTGTAAAAGTATATACATTTTTCATCAAAATATTTACGTCATTATAGAAAAAATTTACTATTTAAAAAAGATAGAGAAGGCATGGACTGCACGCGTAACTATCAAGCAGATAGTCTGAACCATATGATTTAGTGACATCCCTATTATTTTGGTTTTAGTCCCCAGATTTATAATATGTTCTTATTCCCAGATACTAAAAAGAAAACAAAATAATTGGATATTCCCTCCGATTACTAAAAAGGAACATATCCTATAAATCTGGAGGCTAAAACTAAAATACCAAGAAATGAGAGATCGATCACTAAATCTTATAGTTTATGGGGACTTAGATTAAAAAACGTTACTTTTTAATTGTTCTTATTGAAGTGGTTTTTACTAAAGGGCGCATCTATCCACATCAAGGGATTCACTTAATCCATCATCGGGGAAAAAAACCGGTGTTTTTTTTGTTTCCACCAATTCGGTCAGGTCGATCAAACTTGGACACTTAAGTTTTGGGCGACCGAACTTAGTCGAACATGATTTGTGATAAAATTTATAAATTTTTTTTAGAAACCTAATCCTATGGCGTGTAATTCCAAGTCTGAGTTGTAAATGTAGAACATAGGAACAATTTTTTTACACAAGTGAGATAAATTTTCAAAAGCCTATATAAAATGTGTTCGGATCAACTGGTTGGTTTTTTTTCAAATAAAGAATCCGCTTAACCATGAATTTAAATGAAACTTAAAAATGATATATATTTGTACAATAAGATATTTTTTTTATAAAAAAAATTGAATTAATTGAAAATATACTTACTTACATTTTTTTCAGTTCCTTAGCTGCTGTTTTGATAAATGAATAAATGTAGAATATGATATCTCACCGGGGCTAGTTTTTGCTAATATTCGAGGGGTGAGACTATTTTTACAAATATTCATTTTTTGGGGTTAAAAGTGTTAATTACCCTTGAACAAATAAGGATTTACGTCTTTATGAGCTGATTCTCATATGGATAATTTTGGACTCATATTTGGTCAAGCTTTTCTATTACTAGTAATGATATGTCCACAATTTTATAGACTTTATACATTTGAAAGAGAGACATTATTTTTAAAAAAAATGACCCTTAGCTCATGGTACAAGTTGTCAAAAGTTAAAAACTATTGGGGACATATAAGCAATAATCAAGTCTCCATTTTGTTCATAAATTTAAGATGGTAAACAATTTTTTCTTCACTCCAATTCATCTAATGAAAGGCTCACAGTTCTAGCAGTTGTTTATTTGTATGTGAAATTTGAATAATTTTTTTAAATTGTAATTGGAAGAGAGAATCATAAAAAGAGAAAACTATATACCGAAAATGGAATTACAAATAATTTATTAATTGACCAAAATGGAATTTCAGATTGTGAGTTGCCTGCAAGGCCTTGATTCCAAACACGTGCTTCCCTTTATATAAAAGCCTATAGGTGACACATCAACATTTATTGTGCATCCAGTGCAAGTGACTTCTCAACCATTAATTGTCTAAACAAATGCTCACCTGCCACGTTATAACAGGTCATTAATTTTCATGATTTTTTGTTTTAGTGTTTTAAGTGTTGAAACAAACTAGCATCACCCAAAGAAACTCACTCCCTAAAAAAATACACACAATTTGCATGCAAGGGACCTAACCTCAACCCCCAACCAACTCTCCTTGTAGTTGACACCTATAAAAATTATTTTAGTTGACATCATCAACTTCACACCTATAAAAAATTTAAGCTTCACCTCCCAACCAACTCTAGTTGACATCAGGACATCATTAACTTCATTCTCAAATTTTTTTTAAATATATATATATAGTGAAAAGATTAAGCATGACATTTCCACAGCATTTAGGTTTCTCATTTGACTGGTAATCTGAGGCCATTCTCTACCCCTTTCATCAACTTATTGACTCTTTTTAGGCCACGCACTGCTATTTTCACCTACTTCTAATGTGATATAAAATATTCAGATATAAAATATTCAATCATCTGAATGTTTGGCTTGAAATTGCATATTTGAATTGACCTCCCAGTCCTTGATCTACTTCCATCAAGCCATTCAAGCAGGACTAGTGTCAGTTTTCCAAGCATTAAAGCAGAATAGCCAACATGGTCTTCATGGAAAATCATGAACTTCAACAGAGTTCTAAAAACATTCAAAGGGTCAGTTTGATAAACTCTGATACCAAAAAAGAATCTCTCTATTCTCAGGAATCTGATTCCCTGATAGATTCTATGGGAAGGAGCAATAAAGAAAATTTTGTCTGATCAGCTTAAGAATGATCACACAAATGAAAAATTCCAAATGTCATTTTCCTGGATCAACATACCGGACCTCAAGCTTAATAGTACATAGAGTTTAATCTTGATTTAAGAAAAAAAACATGCAAGAAGACTTCTTCAAGAAGTGAAAAGAAAGATCAGTTCCAACACAAGTCAGGGAAGCTGAATGAAACCATTGAATAAAAAGATGCCACCTTGATTTAATGGGTGACTACAACGTCAAGTTACATAGCGAAACAAACATAGACACGCATAACGACCCTGAATTATTTTGAAAAAGATTTCACAATATACAATCTCAGGGTCTTACATTCACATGATCCAATGCATAAACATACCCATCCACAAAACCCAGCCTCAAATGTAAACTACTTCGAGTTATCATAGACTGCAATGAACGGCATTAGAACAGATCCTATATATAACTTCCCATCCTTCTCCTCGACTTCGCTGGTGGCTCTGACAACCTTCCCCGTTCGGTCCTCAAGGATTTGAAGTATCTCTCCATCCGGACTGTATTTTATGATGATGGCATGTAGTCTGCCTCCAATGTGCATCAGAAAATGATACTTGGCCGGTATCGGAAGCTTCAGCAGAAACTTTCTCAGTTGGGGGTAGATCGCGTTGTAGTAGGCGTACTTGGTTGCACGGCAATGAATAGCCACCCAAAATTCACCCTTATCATTGGTCCTAACATTGTCGGGGAATCCAGGAAGTTGAGCAAATACTTCTGATGTCCCTGCCTTTTCTCCTTTCAACCAGTATCTGGTCAACCTATAGCGCATAAATGGAAACAAAACAATCTTCATTGATTGGATGGTTTTCGAGTATTTAATTGGTCCATGACATGCATCTGGATGTGGGTAACAGATAACCAATAGTAACTAAACCAACTTTTCAAAAGATGGCAAATGTAAAAGAAGGCTAAGAAGATAAGTTGAAACTATGAATGTCCTGAAAAGATGGGTCCAGTGGAATAAGGAAAGGAATCTAAGGTTTGATGGCAAATACTGGATTAAAAGACAAGGTGTGTTTATTTGCCATTATAAACATCAGAGATTTAATAGCAGAGGAAAACTTTTCTTTTATATGATATGTAATACCATGTTCAAACAAGGCCTTCTGGTTGCAAACTCAGTTGACAAATGCAAATGCATTGGAAAAGTAATATAAAGATAAAACGGCATTAACCTGCCACGAGATCCCTCACAGAAGACAAAGAAAGACTTATCCTTGCTCATGGACACACCATTAGGGAACTGGAGACCCTGAAGGAGAACAGTGGTTTCCTTTGTACTAGGGCTGTACTTCAGCAGCCTCCCTGAATTATCAGCTGTAAATACTAACTGCATGAAGTTCCTACATTAAAAAAACAAAAAGAATTACTACATTCACAAAGAAATTTAAGCACTTCTATACATGTTGTCAGAGGCATAGGTCCATAATTGGCATATTATAATATAGATCATGATAATTAAAACAGAACTTGTATCAAGTGAATGAGGGAAGATAAGATATTTGTGAACTTTGATATAAACCATGGGCCACATTCTATTTGGAAGGAACATGAAAGATTGCAAGATGTGCTCAAAGCTTAAACCAAGTAGATAAATGTCAAAACAGGTTGAATGATTATTTTATGGGGCAGTACAAAACCAGTGCCATCTTTCTTTACAGAAATAAGGGGTAAGGGTTTAGTATATGAAGGATTCTAACTGTGTGCTTGATTCATACAAATGTCAATACCATGTTTTACTGAGGTGGGATCAGTAGCAATTGTCTTGCATGTAGCAGAAATGCACATCCAAGTATTCTATCATAGGATCACCGAGTTTGTCGGTCAGAGAATGCATTTCCAACTCTCAGCAAGGAACGTTTATCTAAAGGGCCATGCTCACTATGCCTACAACACTATAAAGTGCATGCTTCAAAACAATAGAATATCCTTTATAACATATTGTATAGTACATGCAGAGTAGGTAAACATAATTGAGATCAAATTTAGGTGCCTCTAGTAAAACACCAACACTGTAGTCGATAGAACCTTTTTACAAACAAAGAATGAATCTACTTAACCATAATGAATATAAAAATGTAATATGCCAAAAAATATCGATTTAAAAACAAAAGAAAGAGGTAAAGATGGGTAAGGAGACCTTTGCTCTGCAACCTTTGTCAAATAAAATTCACAGGGACAGTTCAGTCTTAGCTCTAGAATACAAAAAACTACAGTATACACAAGGGCTGTGAGAAAACATACCTTCTCTGATATTTTGTGCTACTGTCCGTGAAATAAATATTTCCCTCGTCATCAAGGTCTAAATCGTTCGTGAATCTCAGTGGCACCCCTTCTGCCTCGGTTGTGAGTGGAGTAGCCAGACCACCTTCTGGCCCAACCTTCAACAAGCCAAAATAAGCATCGGCAATATACATGTCTCCTGTTTTCTTGTCAAACCGAAGCCCCAATGGTCTCCCACACACATGCTCATTCTTCAAATACTCCAGAGGTGAAGGCTTTGGGTCGCATATCTCTGATCTGCAACAGAATACAAAGCCAATCACACATATTCAAATAATTGTATTTTATTACCTCGTGATCAATATACTAGCAGAAACCTAAGATGCCATATCTCCAACATACTTGCAAAGACTCCATAAAAGTCTTATAGCAAAAGAAAAGGAATAACAACTAAAAGATCTTATTACATGACCACATGAATTTCACGATCACATTCTGTAATAAAAGTTTCATTATGCTGTATAAAAAAAATGGAAATAAAATGTTATGCAAGGATGTAGCTCATCTTGCTTCAAAATCATTATCGGTATGGCCAGTTTTCATAGCAATCCGTCGCTTTAAACTATTTAAGAAGCAGACTAAATATCTAAGAAATGGAATCCAGGCATATGATTAAGCAATCATATCCACCAATGTCCATGAACACGAGACTGGTCCACATTTAAAAATATCAAAAGGGCTACCATTGTAGGATAATCTTGCAAGATTGCGCGCAGTACCCCTGAAAGATATGATAAATGACAAACCAGTCTTACTATGAAAAAAACATATCCATGTATGACAAACAAGAACAATGACAGAGATTAGAAGCGCAAAAGAATATTTACTCTGATGGTATCTCTAAAATGTAAATCAACCAACAAATTCTCCCCAAAAATCCACTTTTTTTTTATCCAAACAACAATGTTGGCTTCATCTCCTTCAGTCATTGTGGGGGCATTTCTTCCACTCTCTCTCTATGTGTAAGCCAATATCAGAGAAAACAATACGAAAAGCTGACGTTTTTTCACCTTCAATAAAAAAAACCCAACAATTTTTTTGCGCCCAATTTAAAAAAAAAAAAACTCCAGAATTTCGCCTTCTTCATCAAATTAAATGGAAAAACAAGGACCCAAATTGAAACAAAAGATTGGATTTTTAATACCTATTGGGGGAGGTGTAAGCGAAGTCGGTCCAGTTCTCTCCGTTCCAGAAAACGACCCTCCCGTCGGCGAGTCCGGTGTAGGGTCCCCTCCCGAGAGGATCAAAGACGACGCTCTCTGGGCCCTGGATTTGGCCGGCCCACCGGATCTCTGACCTCTGGAGGAGATCCTCCGGGTCCTCCACGACGGGGACCTCCGACCACGGCACGAGGTCCACCTTGTGGGCCTCGAAGTCCGGGAAGGCGGACATGGAGCCCTGCTTAAAGGGGTCGACGGCGCAGTAACCGCGACGAGGACGGCGAGGAGACCCAGAAACAGAGACAGAGACGCCATTGATGGGTTTGGTCTCTCTCTCTCTCTCTGATGGAGGGGACGATGAGAAACAACGTGAACTGAGAAACAAAGGGCACTTGTTTTGTGTGAAGGGTTGGTGGGAGTGTGTGTTAGCAAAAAGTCTTTTTGGTTTTTTTGATCTCGAAAAATCTTAGACATCTAATGATAATAATGGTTCCAGATCAAATCTCATTGACAAATTAATATTATCTATTATATTATATCATTGATTTCAAAAATAGTGAGATTCAACCTTCATTCAAATTTAAAATCTATATCATTTCTCTTTCTAAAATTCAACATTTATTCAAATTCAAAATCAAAATAAAAAACACAAAATCTAAAAATTTCCTTTTCAAATAACATATTGTACAGACTGGCCCGCAACGAGACGGATGACGGGCACGCCGGCCTGGACCGCTGGACAAACACGGTCGCGTGATCGGCGATCGCCATCGTTTTTGACGGCTTGAGCGAGTTGGCTCTCAGACTCACCATCGGGTCCACCGACACCATCTCTTTTGAGCCGTTCGATCTCACCACCAACGAGAGACAGGAGTAGGGAGAGCCCCTCTTAGCCAAAAATCTGCACAATCAACACAAACACATCAATCAATGAATCAAGAGAGAGAAGGAAATGAGAAGTTTTTTAGTAATGACTTGAAGGAGAGAGGTGTTGAACCACCACCTCTTCTGCCTTTTCGTGTTCGCGCGGTCGCCAGTGCTTGGATTTAAGAGCCCCACCTTTCCCATTGTTTCGTTGTCCATCCGCGGAGACGACCACCGAAAACTGCATTTTGGAAGGCTGACCCCGTCGAGAGAGAGTGAGGGGATGAGCAGTTTGATAGAGGTATTGATGTTTTGCCTTTTGTTTTAAATGTTTAAACACAAATTTTTTCATGTATTAAATATCATTTTTCACAGTTTTATTTATTTTTGTCTCAATATTTAAATGTAATACTCGATACAGTTACATTTTATATGTGGGTAATTTATTTTATGCTACTGCTACATTGTTGATAATGTAAAAAAATATTTTTCAAATCTGTGTTATTTTTGTTATATTCGTAAATGTAATAGTTAACCGCATGCATGTTTGATATATTTGTTACATTAATAAATGTGTCAACTACAAGTAAATTGCATGGAATATAAAACATTTAGGTAAATGTAATTATTATGTTATATTTATATAAATGTAACAATTTTTATGAAAATGAATCAAATAGTTCATGTGATATTTGTTAAATGTAACTCACAACAACAAAATTGTTTGATATTTTTCATAAAACGTGACTGACTATTGAAATGAGAATCTGTTTAAAATTGTTTAAACATTGCATGGAATGTAAAACAGTTATGTAAATGTAATTGTAATATTACATTTACGTAAATGTAACAATGTTTATGTAAATATAGCAAATAGTTGTAAAAGATGTAAACATTTAGGAAATGTATTTGCATTTTCAGAGATGATCTTATTTATGTTAATTGTAAAGATGTTTATCAAATGCTATAAAGTTTAGTTAATAACATTTTTAAAAAATGTATATAGTACGGATGTAATTTGAAAAAAAAAATAGCAGTTTGAAGGATTTTGACAAAAAAATAATTTAGGTAAGTTTTGATGTGATTTAGGTAAGTTTTATGTGTAACTGAAATACAAAATTCAGTTATTAGGTAAAAATTTCAAAATTCAAAATTTAAAATACATAAAATTAGTTATTGATTTGAGAATAAAAGGGGATTTGGGTTAATGGGAAATATTTTTAACGAATAACATGTTTGTATTTTGACATTTTACCTTTTTGAAAAGTCAACAAACCAACTAATGAGATGATGACACCTCATGGTGCTTGTGAGTGAGCTTATATTTTAGGGCCTGGGTATCATGACTCGACATCGAATTAGTGCAACCATTGATTCTCATGGAAACCGTGCATGATGTTTTGAATTTCATGAGTCCGGATCCCGTCAGGATTGACTTCTATTTCAGTGTTGAATTGCACAATGTATTAGTTGAATAAGAATTACACAGTTTATGAATCGAACTGTACAATAAATTGTTGAACACATGTTCCACTCTCCTATTTGGTACTGATAATACTTAGGAATCCATGTTTTATTCAATAGTTGACCAGATCTAATAATAAAGTAGAATATTTACCTAACAATTGACTATGCAGTATAATTTATAGACTGTGTAATTCGATTAATAGGACATGCAGTTTGATACTGACATAATTGATCAAAACCAATCCAAACTGTATCTAAACTCAAATTTCATCCTCTATTTTGGTGTTTTCTTCGTGCTTACCTCCCGTTTGGTTGGAGGGATAGGGGGAGTATAAGCCGAAAAAGCCTGGATAGGGGACAAAAATGTGTTTGTTTGTGGGGTATAAAATGATATAGCAATGCCAATATAAGGGGGTATAACAATTTCAAGGTCCTCTAGTATAGGCATTAGCTTATTCATTCTAATAGAATATGTTGGACCCACTGTCAACATCAAATTTTTTTTTGCTTTTATTTTATCTTTTTGAACCGGCAATATGGCCCTGTCTTCATCGCTGAGAAACGCGAAGACCTCGATCATTCAAATGGGGGATACATGTTTAACCCATGATAATTTTGGTTCACAAATAGAGTTCTCCTTTCTCATTAGTCTCAATTTGGTAAATCACGTAGAAAGAAGATTTTCATTTAGATTGTTTATGAATCATGAGTAAAGAAGAAAAAAAAAGATTCAAAATATAATATTTGTATATTTGAAAAAAGAATAATGAGAATTAACATCAAATGAGACCAGAATGACTTTCATTCTCATTCATCTCATTGCTTAACATTCCAGATAAAATTTATATTTGAACATAATCTATCAAAACTAGATCCACACAAAAAAAATTTCATTATAAAATTTTGGTGTTCTTCTGTAACCTACCGTTACATGAAGTTTCTAACCTTTTGCTTATATATTCATTCAATTCTTAAACATTTTTAACAAATTTTTTTAATTCTTTGTCACAACCGGATCTATCAAAATTAAAATTTAGAGATATAACGTCACCAAAAAAAAAAAAGAGATACAAAACATATTTGATTCAATATAATGAATTAAATTTATGAACAACAAGCCACAATTTTCTTTTCTTTTGTTTTTTTAGGTCAGAACAATTCACAAAATTTTGGTTCAATAGAAGTATTAAATGAAAAAAGAGTTCGGTCTCTATTTGTGACAAAAATTAAATTACAAAGTGTACCTATATTTGTCTTGTACGCATATTTTGTGGAAAAACTAGTTATTTTATTTCAAAATTGCATGTGCATTAGTACCCTCTTATAATGGAAAAAAATAAACGAGTGGCGTGTGTTGCAATAACATGATTGTTAATCGGTCACACCATGCAAATAGAAGCAAGGGTGCATGACGTCTTGTCTTCGTAATCTATCACCGATTGTTTTTGAATTCGAGCCTTTAAGTTGTTCCGCCAACACACAACACGTCCGAAAATCACAATCGTTCCCACTCGTCCGATCAAAATATAGACGATCGAGATTCAATGGGCCCCACGAAATCGAACTTCGATGTCGACTCACACCGTACGAGCGCCACTGAATGTTCAATCGCATGCTCCTCCATAAATTCCTACTTAGTTACTCATTAAAATCACGACCGTCTATTCAAACAGATTTCCAAACGCGATGTCGGTAAGAATAGGTTAAAGTACACCGCAGGTCATTAAAATATATGTATAAAATACGTAAACCGTATAATATTACGGCGGCGTATTCTCTTTACATTTCTCTCCGCACCGTCGGAACTCAAAAAAGTAGGTTTTTTTTTGCCCCCTCTCTCTCTATCTATCTCTCTCTCTCTCTATAGATGGCGACGGCGGCGAATCCTTACGAAGGCGGCGGGGCTGGGGGAAAGTTCCGGAAGCATCCTCCCCGGCGGTCGGCTGCGGCGGCGTCGCCGTACGATCGGCCGCCGGAGGCCGCGCGCGGAGGCGGCGGGAGAAGGCCCCTCGCCCACCATTTGGGCGGCGGCGGTGGAAGCAACGGGTGGCTTTCGAAGCTCGTCGATCCGGCTTCGAGAATCATCACGAACAGCGCGACCAGGCTGTTTGCCTCCGTGTTCCGGAAGCGCCTCCCCGCGCCGCCTCCACCATCGCAGGAGGCGAAGGCGGTCCCGGAGGCGGATGCGGTTCCAGGTTTGATTAGCGAAACCCTAGTTTGTTTTTCCGTTTGATTGTTATCGTGGATTGTGTGGTGGTGGTGGGTGGGATTTTAGGGTTTCTGATGTTTTTAGGTTTTCGGGTAAAATTTTTAGGGAAAAATGTCGGTCTTTTTGTTATTCCATGGCATAGTTGAGAAGTGGGTATTGTTTTTCTCCCAAATATTGATTTCTTGCATGTTAGGGTTTTCCCCTCTTATATCACTGTGTGTCGCCCGAATCACAGCATCAATGCTTTGTTGACGTGTTTGGCTTGCAAAGTTTCACGGACGCAGAAGAGAGGGGTGTAAAGTTTGAACTCCGAATCCGATGCCAAATGAAGATGAGGCTTTTCCAATAAAATCTGAACCAAAATCACTGTTACAAAAAAAAGCCCCAACAGGCCAATAAGCAATATATTCTTTTCCGGAGATCCCTTGTCTCCTTTCGGTTGGGGGCATTCTACATAATAGATTGCTCCTACATTTCTCAAAAAAGAAAAGAAAAGAAGTACATCATAAAACTTTTGAGTAATCCTTTCACATTCTTGGTGGTCTCATTTAAGTTGTTCAGTTAACCAATTTTTTGCCATATCCCATGTGTTGACAATATCACGGGAAAGAAATAGGTCTAATAAAAAAATTGGACTTTTATTCAGTATACACAGACTTCGAACAGATATTAAGTCAACTGCACCTGCACAATATTAAGTTATTAACGCAATACAATACGAATGAACAGAACATTGTCCATTTAACCAATTTCATGTCGCTCTGGACAAATGTATGTGATGGTTAAATTTTCATTTATTTTCAATATCTATTCTGTTCTATCTTGCTTTGCCACCATTATTGCATAAGACTGAGGCATAGACTAGAAGTCAGGACCAAATATTTTGGATGAAAAGAAGCAAATATTTCTTGATTGTGCTGAGCTATGAGGATACAACTTATAGTAAGTTCAGCCAAAGACAAATCATGTTTTATGAAGGTCGGACAGGTGAAAACTGTTGGTGTTGCCTTCCTCAGTTCCCTTATCTTGATCCTTGTTTTGCGTCATGTATAAAGGAATTTAATTTTGTTGTGGTGGGCACAATCACATGCATTGGTGAAAATTTATAGGGGTTTATTGATTTTGACCTTCTTCTGTTTTTTTCTTCTTCCAAATTTAGCATATGTGAACTTTGCTACTTATTTACTTTATGATCAACTACTTTTATTTTATGATAAATTACCTTCTTATCAAAGTTTAGAATTTAGATGGAGTATTTAGGCTTTGTTTATATTAGGTCATGTGATACTGCTTGTTATTTTTTTTCACATGTTCTGGTTTCACTTTGAGTAGTCTTTGTAAATATCAGCCTTACCATCGTTAGTTGAGGTAATGAATTTTTTCACTGATATTTATCCTTCTTATGGTATACTTTGCATTTTCTATGTGCAGAGGTGGATTTGGGATCTGGAAATGGCACTTTGGAAGTGGCTCACATGGTTAGTCCATTTAGAGAGTAAATACTATCATGTCAGTATATGCTTATCCATTTACTTAAGTTGATGGCACATGGTTTAACTTTGATGCAGGACTCTTCATTGGAACAATTCGAGCATGAAGGTGTTGGAGGAGTCAAGTATAACAACAATTTTGATGGTAGCGGAATATCTGAACTTGAACAATTGCTGAAGAAGAAGACTTTCACAAGGCAATTTTTTTTCTTCCACTAATTCAAGATGTTCAATATTTACTTTTTGAGTTGTTTCAGAGAATTTCTAATATGATGTGTTGTTTAATTAACTAAATCTGCATCATTGTTCACATTATATAATGATGCAAATCATCATATATTTGAGCATAGACAATTTCAATTGAGCATTTTGCAGTTTATACCTTACTGCAAGCATCTGATGTTGCATTTTTTTTTACTACTACACCAATGTGGATGTGGCTTTACCTCCATTTATATAATCTGAGTTTCTTCCTTTTTTTCCTTCTCAAGGTGCATCAGAGATAGTGAAGTTCAAAAAGTTGTTCCGTTATTTCTTTAGGACACTGTTCTTACAACTTTTAGTTTCTTGATTGCAGGGTTGAGTTTGATCGCTTGACTGAGTTACTACGTTCCAGAACTGTTGATTTGTCTGCAGATAATGAAAAGAAAATGACTCAACCAGGCACACCACAACCAGCTGTCATCGAAAGACATCAAAATGCAAATGTCTCATCTTTAGAGAATGGAGTAAAGGGAAATGGTTTACTTGGAACAATTTCGACACCTCTTACTAAAAGTGTAAGAATTTTTACCCTCTGCCTTTACTAGTTTTAGTCTGATTGTGGTTGATTACCTTTTCTTATGATTCATGAAGTATAAGAAACATTACATGCTATTAGAGAATAATTACCTGCAATACTGATGCTTATGTCACTACTTTTTTTTTTCTTCTGTAATGGCTTTAGCAATCACAGGTTTCTAAAGAAGATATTGCTTCACCAACAGAAATCGCAAGATCATATATGGGTTTGATGCCTTCAAAATTGTCTTCATCTGCATTAGTGTTGCGGAGTCCTGCCCACAGGGACAATGCGACACAGTTAAATAACGCGACACTCCCAACAAAGTCCGACTTTTTACTTGCTCCACGGTCAGCTGTCCATTTTTCTGGTGTCCCTGGAATTTCTGGAAGTGCACCAAGACCACACAGATCTGCAATCTACAATATGTCTCGTTCTCCTTATTCTAGGGTTCATCCAGCATCTACCTTCAAGGTATATGATTGAATTGATATGGTTCCACTATATCAGCATATGATATTTCTTGACTTATTTGTTCCATGTCTATTGTTTTATCCTCTCTTTTCTGATAAAAGTTGGAGCCCACCACTCACATCTGTGTTTTGAAAAAATCAAAACAGTTGTAACTCCACTTATATTGTTCTCATGCTTCTTTTGCAGAGTCCTGGACCATCTGTAGATGGTTATGCTAGTCCTTCTACGTCATCCCAATGGTCGCCAGTAGATGTTACTCCTCCCTCTGGTAAACAGGTAACCTTGTGATCTTTGAAATCAGTGGACGTTTCAAGATACGGAGGCAGATGCCAATTAAGAAATGTGTAACCAACCAACAGATAAGAATGATGATGTGTAATATGGACTGTCATTCATGGGCAATACTTCAAAACTGGGAAAATGAATTCCCACTCATGTACTGATGAAAGGCAAACATTTCACACACATGCTTTTACATATAAAAGTGTCCTTTTTTTTTTCTGGATGTTTAAAAAATGAAATTTGGTGGACATCCCACATTGATTTTATGAAAAAATGAAACTATGTAAACCAGGAGAGTCACCCATACATATAAAAGTATTGTTACTGTTTCACTGTATGTAGAAATCTTTTCTTTTTGAGTGGTTCATCATTTTAATGTTTTTTGCATGATAGAAATCGCGATCGAAGATCTTTAAGTTCTTTTGAGCCCTGGCAGTCAGGCCGGATGTTTTTTTAAAATACAAATTTGTTATTTTTTTTGTGATGTATGTTATGTTTGCATTTTGATCAATCAAAATCAATAATATCTTTGCCTTTTGTTTTTCAAAAAGAAAGAAAGAAAGAAGATTATCTTTGCTATCTATGTTGACTTCCGTCCAACTTAGGGCCTCATTTTCTATTATGGTTTTCAGGTACTGAAACGCAGGAGTTCGGCTTTGGATGATGATTTTTTTGGTACTATACGTAGGACTCGTCAAAAATCTAATCTGTTATCTTCCTCGAAAGATGCCAGATTTGTTTCTGGAAACCTTCATGGTACCCCGGTTGCAGAAGGCTCGCTCCAGCTCTATGGGTCTACATCTATGGTTCAGAAGCCTGGGTCCAAATATGATGCATCAAACATCCAAGATGAAAAAGGCAGAGATGGCACCATACCTGGTGTCGGTTTTGGCGCGGTTCCTGCCCAATCTAGTGAGATGGCAATGAAAATTTTCCGGCAACTTGACAAATTGGCACCTTCTCCTAAGGACAAGTCACCCGAGAAGAAAGTTGTGGCGAGGGATAAGTCATCTCTGAAGCTGTCATATAGTATGTTAAATGGAGGAGCTTTGAGGAGCATGGAGAATTTGGATACATCTGATTTGTCTGATGTACAAAATGGTGGTACTGTTGAGGGTCCAAGCACTTCCCAGTTGTCTAGTCCTGGGGGTTTGATTCTTGGAAGGCATGATCGGATTGAAGAGAATGGACCTACCAATGGCGCTACTCTGGGATCAAAGCTGTCTTTTGAAGTAAAGGGAATGGAAAAGAAATTTAATATTGTGAAAGATACTGTTTCAGAAGCAACTGCTGTAGATTTTGTATTTCCAGCTTCTGCTGCATTTCCACTTGCAAAAACTCGAGCCTTTCAAATGAGCGCCCCTGAGGTATGTGATAATAGGTTCGATAATATTTAATCCCTGGATCTTTCTGGTGATTTGTGCTTATTGAGTCGTTATAATTCCTTTTATTTTATTGATTTTGTCACTCTATTTGTGCCAATCTACTGTCACTTTAATTTGTTTAACTCTCATATATTAAGGGTTCTCTGGAGTGGGATGATGATGATGATGATAGCAAGGTTGTCTTCCCATCATCTGCTGTTGAGGAAAAACTAGAATCGTCTGCCATCAAGTGCAGTGTTGTCCTTGGAAAATCAGTAAGCACAGAGAAGCCTGCTTTCTCATTGTCTGAGAGCAAGCCATCCACATCTCCACCTTTGAATAAGGACACTGATACAAGAATTCCTGTTGAACCTGTCTCATTTGGAAAAAAGGATACTGGTTTTACATTTCCTCTTGTGCCTAGCACCAGCCGCCTCTCTCAACCACCAACGCCGACTATGTCAAATCCATCCTCTGATGTATCAGTTGTTCCAAGGGAAAAGACTGCCCCTGCAGTCAGCTTTGATTCGAAAGATGTTCCCGCATTTTCATTTTCATCCACCACCACTAGCTTCAGTGGTTCAACAGGCCTCAAATTTGGTGAGGGGTTGGATGCAAAGCAAGAGAAGTTTGGCAGGTTAGTTATTTGTATTTACTTTTGAGTTTTTTTCCACTTGAAAATTTCTAGGAACAACATAAGTTAATGGACTTCATGTGCCAGTTCTTTTGGAGATTGCATGCTCTGGTTCTAATGTAAGAGTTTTCCTTTTTGTTTTAAATGGTTTGCTGGAGTTCTGCTAATGATAATCAGAAGAGATCTGGTTTGGAATTTTGGGTTGCCAAGTTCCCTTACAACTACAAGTTATCTAGATTATCAGAAAAGACATTCTTCTTCCAGAAGAAACTTTCTTGATACTAGATTTCTGGGCTTATTTTTCTTTTAGGCTAAGGGTTATTTTTTGTATTTGTTATAATGTGTTGCTTCAGGGATATTGCATGAGGTTGCTTGAAAATGAAATTGTGTTTATTTCATACAAGTGATGCCTCTGGATTTTAGTTTAATTTCTAACATAAAATCATTCTTGTAAGTTTGGAATCTGGGAAGGGTAAAAATTTGGGATTCAGTAAAATTCATGTAAAGTTCAAGAAAATTATAAAATTCTAAAAATAATTATGGCATGCGAAATCAACAATATCCAGATCAAATTTATGATCTAATCTCCCTGATATTATTGATTAATGCATGTTTAATGTGTGAATTATTGATTAATTTGTGATTTAAATGGGAATTTTAGTTCTGTTGAAAAATATGCATTTAAAATGTGAATTAATCAATAATGCGGTACATTTGGTAAGAAGGCCATGAATAGTATATGACTGAAATTACTGCTTTAGGGTTATAGCAATTTCTTTAAATATTTAAAAGGCATACTATTTAGTATAAATAGCAGGTCTCAGAAAAAGCTAAACAGGAAGTTCCCCCAGTGCCTTTTTTTTGTCTGGAATTTCTTATAATTCATATGACATTTTTTTGAGATCTTCGTAGGATTGAATGTTGGGATATTGCAAAAGTGGGAAATGTTTATCATAAAGCTTCATGAATTTTTCTAAATAATTTACTCACTTTGGCATGCAGTAATGCTTCTTTGGGATCGAAGCGTATGCCAGAGCCTCCTACTGAAACATCAATTTCAGATAAAAGTGGTGAAACTCAGAAGGATAAAGAATCAACTAAATCGGCTGTAGATGGCAATCCCTCTGGCTTCTCTGTTACACCTACTGTATTTTCTTTTGGTGGTGCACCTACTGGTTCAAGTCTGAGCAATGGTTCTCTTTCTTCAACCCTTCCCACAATGTCGGTTACTACAGCTCCTGCGGTGCCATCATACAGTAGTTCAGCAAGCCCCTTTCTCTTCAGCAGCACGGAGGCCACATTCATCAACAGCAGTACCCCAAGCACCAGCAGTGCCAGCTTGGCGCCTATCTTTTCTGCGGCACCAAAAGTTTCTGAACCAGTAACTAAGTTCCAGTTTGGATCTAGTGCCTCAGCTACAGGTACTCCTCCAGATTCAGTTTGTCCGTCTTTGGCCATATTTGATGCAAACAATTCAGAATCAAATGTCAAGAAGCCATCACCTTTTGGTATTGTTCCTTCAGATTCAGTTGCACCTTCTTTGGCCACAGTTGATGCAAGCAATTCAGAATTGAATATCAAGAAGTCATCACCCTTTGGTATAAATGGTCCATCAGTCCCAGCAACCACACCTGCATTTGCCAGCACTGGTGGAGGTATCTTTTCATTTGGTGCATCAACTTCGTCCAGCACTTCAAGCCAGCCTTCTACTGACGTGAAGCCTTCCCCTTCCCCTTTTGGCTCAACTGCTTCTGGATCTATGTTTGATACTCAGTCAGCTCGATCAGGATTAGGCGCTTCAATTTTCACCCAGAGCACAGCAAGCCAGTTTGGTACATCGGTGTCATCTCCGATATTTGGAACAAGTGCTTCATCCTCCTCCTTTGGTGTTAGCTCACCATTCGGTTCATTTCCTCCACAGTCTTCTGCTGCTGGTGCGGAGCCTGTTAGTTCGAGTTCTCTCTTTGGGTCGAGCTCTCCGGCGGTCTTCTCATCTGGAGCTGCTTCTTCCTTTTCTGGCGGCAGTTCATTATTTGCGGCACCTGCAACCACTCCTAGTTTATTTGGTTCTGGCTCACAACCATCCCAATCAACCCCGTTCTGTTCGTCATTCGGCTCCACGTCTTCCTCCCCCTCCCCTGCTTTCTCATTTGCATCATCATCCGTGCCGTCGAGCAGTACTCCAGTATTTGGATCTTCGACGGGATTCTCATTCACCTCCGGAACCACCGCCTCCTCTGCATCAGGCTTTTCTTTCACCTCCTCAACAAACACGTCCTCTTCGTCTGGGTTTCCATTCATTTCATCCACAATCAACTCCACTCCTCCACAACCCATGTTTGGAATGCCTACTCAAGCCACTGGTTTTGTCCCCGGCTCACCAGGTAACAATGATCAGATGAGCGTTGAGGACAGCGTGGCCGATGATTCATCCCTCAAGCCTAGCAGTGCCATGCCCATGATCCCAGCCTTCGGACAAACAACACCTCCACCCAATATGATGTTTGGCTCTCCAGCAATTCCAACAGGAGCGGGTAACATGCAGCAGAACCTATCTCCATTTGCTCCCCAGGGTGGCATGGAGTTCACTACTGGGAGTTTCTCTTTGGGAAGCAGTGGGCCCGTGGATAAGTCCAAGCGGAAAATGATCAGAGTTAACCGGGATAAGCATCGGAAGAAGTGAATAAGAAGTGCTGCTCAGACTAGAGATTATCATTTGGATATGTAAAGCCAAATCACTCAATCGGAGACGGGGTAAGACCTGGCTTCTTTGTTCTCTCATTTTTATCACGGTAGCATATCCTGGCATGGTTGCAGAGGGAGCTTGGTTTCCTTCGTCGCTTGGAGGTGCATTTGATTTTTCTTTTCATATTTGCTGTATTTTTGCTTGACATTTTTTTTTCCTGTCGTAATATTTTGGAACTGGGGCTTGGGGGCGCATATTTTTGCAATTTTGATTGTTAGTTTATAGTAGGAGTGAAGGAGCTTTTGGATTCTGATACCAGGTCTACCGGGGAAGAGGCGCCGATGAAATGATAAAATGGTCTGCTCTGTAAACGTCAAATCTTTTGTATAATAGAAAAGAAAAAAGAAGGGGCGGTATGTATCTCATAAGATGGGTGATCTGAATGAGGATTATTGAGTCAATAGGCATTTCAAATCATATAATGGCCTTGCAATATATTGGCTTAAAAGCCAAGTATCCAATTGACTTTGTCTTTTTTTCTTTCTTTTCTTGGTGCATGCTTCACTAATCAGTATTCAGTATTTCATCCTGTCAGGTACAATCAAGGCATTCACTAATTCTCTTTTCAACTATTCCATTTATTTAATTTTATTTGGTTCATTATATTGTTATTATATGCCTGCCTTTTCTTCATCTACTGCCAAAATTTGTGTCACATCTAATTTTGCAAAATGTGGGGCACCCTATTGGAAAGGGAGATTGAAGGTATTTTGTCTGGGAATCACACGTGCACATAGAATGGGTCCCAATAACCTTCATGTCTGCAGTGATGAAGGTATTGGCAAGAGGAGGGAATAGGACCACCCCAGCTCCAAGAGAGCTTATCTTTGATTAGATCCATGCACTCTAGTTTGGATCCTATTCAGTTCTACAAGATAGATGTCTCTATTAAGAGTGCGTCTGGGTATGAGGCGGAAGAAAAATTCCGCGTCCGGGATTGAAATGCTGGTTTTAGTGTTCAAATGCAGATTTGTGGTGCTTTTTTGTTTTGATCCACGGTGATGTTATGTGGACTAGTCCATATATAAGCTCTGTGCGGACTTGAGGGTTGGTTGGATCGGGCTACGATTTTGTATTCTTTTTTTTTTTTTGGGTTATTGATGATATATATTAAGATAATGTCAGTCTCAATTCTAGTCTATATAGGTTTTGAATTTTTATAAAATAATATATATAATGTTTAATGAGGTGCGTGTTTTTATAAAAAAAAAATGTATTTTTATGAATTGCATGAATGTAATTATAAAAATGTTTCTATTGAAGTATTTATTTCGTTAATGTGAGTATATACTCTTGTGATTTTTTATCGAAATATATGAGATTAGAATTGGGGCTGGAAGAAAAAATTGTGTGTAACATTATTCTATATATTATGATATTTTTTATTTTTTATTTTATATATTATATAAATTATATTTTATACATAAAATAATTCTTAACAAACTAGATTTTAACCTAACAAACTAAATTAAATTAAATCTTCTTATAAATTTTAACAATTCTAAATTTTAAAATTCAAATATTATCTTAAAAATTAATTTAATATCAATTGAAATAATAAAGAAACATTTATATCCATAAAACAACTTTTCTTATTTTTTAGCAATAATTCTTTCTATTCTTATGATAACATAATTAGTAATTTCGATTATAAAATTTGTTAATACATGATGTATGATGAGTTTCTATCTCATCATTATTTTAAAAAAAATCAAAATACACAACTTTAATAACATTTCATTTTTTATTTTCTTAATATGTATATGTATTTTGAATATTATATTATTTGATATATAAATAATTAAAAAAAAATTTCATATAAATTAAAATAATATAACCCACCCCACAATATTGTCATCCATCCAGTAACCAGTGTACAGAGGAGGCTAATGAAGCCTATGCTTCTGTTTTTCATTTTGTTCATAATGATGTATTTCATTATCAGTGTGAATATTTAAGAATGGGAGAGGCCTTTTTCACCCAATATTTTTTTTAAAAAAATTGCATGCCCAACCACATTGTGACAGTCATCTCCACCCATTCAGAAAGAAAAAACAAATGGCAAAAATACAAGCATGCATGTTTTTTCAGTGTCATTTATTACACTGTATCTGAAATTGACGTTTCATTCTCTGTATCACTCTCTCTCTCTCTCTCTCTCATGCACGTGTACGCACACCTTGCATCAGATTTTATTATAGTATAAAATGTAAAAAATTTTATTATTTTTATATATATATCATTTTATATAATCACATATACTTTAATGGATAGGTATAATTTTTTTTAAAAAAAATTCGATGTGGACAGGGCTACAATAAAGGCTAGATGCATCATTTTCTAAGATTTATTAGTGGTCACGCACTATGGTAAATGTTTCTAATCCATTCACCATGTCATAGTTTTTGGCTACTTGGAATATCCACGGTGAAATTTTAATGAATATTGAATTAGAAGGAAAAAGAAGATTTTGCATGACCCAAGCACATTTTCACCTCAAATGATCCCAAATTTAAAGAATAAAAAAGCAAAAAAAAAAAAAAAGGAGAAAGGGTTCTATTAATGGAACAAAAGTCTAATAAAAGTATTTTTTTATTAGAACTTAAAAATGTTATGTTTAGTCATTTTTATTAATCAAAACTCAAATCACTCATGTTTTTATTTAAAAAAAATAGTAAACATGATTTAATGAGTAACATGTTTTAATAAAAAATGTATATAGCTTTGATTTGAGTTGGATGAATAAATTTTTAATAAGTGTAAAAAAATTCAATGAACTATATATATGGTCTAATGAGTAATGAGGTATGCTTTATTCAATTTTTAACAAAGAATATAAGATTGTATTTTAAAATATATATAAAAAAAACTGAGTGTAAAGTTTTGACATGCCCAAACAGTTTTGAAGTGAGAAGTTACTTTTCAGGTCCATTTTCAAAAGATGATGTTACACTCAGTCAATTCTGCAATCATTCTTGCATATATATAATGTCACTCAACACATTATGTTCTACTATTTAAATATATATTAATCTTTCAAAAAATACATAAAACTACATACATTCTTTTTTAAGTATGTATTTTATGTTTGTAAAATTATGTATTTTATTACCCAAATACATATAATCCGAAAGAAAATTCAAACAGTGTGTAGACCTAAAAAAATGTTTTGAAATCAGGGACCTCATTTAAAATTTGAAAATAGCATCATTGAAATTTCTTGAACTTGAAGTTCGGCGATTAATATTTTCAGATCAGGGACCTCGTTATAAATCATGAAATCTGATTGAGGGATCTGTTTGTAACATATATAAGGGTCGGATTGTGAAATTAGGAGAAACTAAGGGCAGAACTTCAAATATCCTAAAAAAAAGACAAAAGTGATCGATTTTATAAGAAACCTAATTATAAATATGAAGGATTTAGGGGTCTATTTAAAAACAACCTTGCTAATTCAATTTGTCTTCAAAGGGCAAGCACGTTGAACAGAGTGATACCGAAATGAAAGGAAACTTATCATGTAAGTGAAATGACTGAACTGGTCTCTTAGATGAAAACTTTTATCCTGATTGTATTGCTTTTAGGATATTGGAGTATAGATTATAAAACAGACTTCCAAGCTCATATGTTGGATAAATCATTCTAGAACATAATAAACAAAAAATTGAGAAGTTCAGGATTTAAGGAAGAACTCCTATTTAATCTGATTTTTTTTTTCAACACAATCCTTGAGTCTTTTGGATTCCATCTGAAGCAAAGACTTCATCAATCTTCGCCGAATCACCGCCGTCAATGAAATTGATATGAGGGAGATGTGCCCACTGCAAGAACATCAGTAAAGCCAATTATCAAAGAAGAGTCAGTCATGGTTTCAAATTCATATAATTTGCATGTCATTTATATTATTATTATTTTGATAGAACAATGTATTGTAGAGATTCTTAAGTCACGTTTGCAACCAATTTTTAGAAACAGATTTATTATAAAAATGGTTCTCAACCAATTTTTTTCATAAAAACTACACTCAACCAGCATTTTCATTATTATTATTGATTTTTAACACATTAAAATTAAAATCTAAAACCAAAAAGTAGAGTTAAAAAAAAAAATCTCATTTAGAACCAATTTTATCTAATCACAATAAATTTAACAAGGGTTCAAACGGGGACTTCAGATCTTGTTAATATGAAATCATGGAAGCAATTGGCATAAATATTTTTCAGGCTGGAGATCAAATACTGCCACTATGAAATCTAAAGTAGGTTGTCACATTCACTATGGTACCATGTTTGATGTTTATGAGGTCCAGGAGCATGTATAGTGTATATATATATATATATATATATATATATATATATATATATATATATATATATATATATATATATTTTTAAACTCACTATGCTGCAACAACTTTTCACTTCACCTATTTTTTATATTATATAGACATCAAAGGCTTCTTACCTGAACTTATGAAAATATTGATTCAGTTAAGTTGGTTTCTAGAAAATCATAACAAAGGACAAACACATTCATGAAACATTAAGTGACAACAGCTTTGAATGATTTACACTGTCATCTACTATAGTTCATCCATTGATAATTGAATTGCTCCATTTATGATTTTGTTAACCTTCAAATTACAATTGGATAACTCCAGAAATTAATGTAGTTCCCAAGATGGGTAGCATTCACTTTGAATCATTTTCATCTTACTCATCTCATTAAATCTTTAGTCACAAGATATATACATTTTTTTTCGTATCCTTACTGTATAGCAGCTCAGTTATTGACAAAAGAATGTGCAACAGAAAGGTTATAGATTCGAGTCCCAACATTTAGATATGAAAAGAAAAACTATAGCATTCTCTATATCACTCACATTTTTTGCTGCAGCACTGAAAGCTTCCCTGTGGCTAATGTCTGGATTACCAGCTTTGATCCTTTGTATCTCCTCCCTAAGATAATGTATAAACAAAAATTAAAAAAATAAAAACAATAATAAAAACGAGATCAATTAAGAAAATGAAACCATGGGCTTGAGACAAACTATATAAGCAAAACAATAAAGAGTTCTGTTGCACACATTTTTTTTTTGTCGAAAGAAAATCATCGAAACATACTCACATTAGCGAGGTATGTACTTTGATAGAAATTTTTCACATTTTCTATAAATGCATCAATGCAATTCATTATAGAATATGTTTTTTTTTATATAAAAACATGTATTTTATTAGAAGTATACTATTTTAAAAAAATTCAAAATACATGTAGATTGAAATTGAAGCTGGAAAAGAGATTGTATGATGCGAATTCAGAATACTCACTTGATGAATCTGTTATAAGCAGAAGGAACTCGCTGCCTCTTCTCAGGGGCTGCTTTATGAAATATCATGTTAGAGTAGATGTATGATATGTGCATGATGTTAAAATAGGTCATATTATATGTTATTTTGTCTAAAATTTCATTTCTTTATGGACTCCATTAGGTTGGATAAGTGTTGCATCACTAATCAAATATATATTTAAGAAATGTTGAAGAGGAGGAGGAGATACATACGATGCACAGACACTGTTCTCTTTTGATTGATCTCTTGAGAGTTCATCACTGAGGTACTGTCATGTCTGGATGAAGAAGCCCCTTCAATACTTGGGTTGTGATTCTGGAAATACATTTTGTTAGTTTTTTTTTATAGAGAAATTGTGGGCATATCTTCATTTCAATGTAAAATCCAAATAATACATGTTTGAATTGAGAATGAGCGAGCAAACATAAAACATATGGGAAGTAGAATAGAAAGAGAAGGGAAGAAGGTCCGAGTGGGTTGGTATATTTTGTTGTTAGTTTCTCTTTCTTGTCATAATTGCAGGAAGAAAAAAGAATACCTATGTATGTATCTTATTAGATATCGTTAGTATTCAATGAGTAACTAACATGTGTCACTTAAATTTGTCATAATTTTCAATTACATATGAGTATGTGAGACTGATGAGACTTGATTGAGTCCAACCCTGAATATCATCTCCTCTATACTTATCTTAGTATGCACCCCCATTGAAATCATTTTAGCAACTATTACAGGAAAAAAAAGTTATATATGTACATGTTCTTTCCCATTTCAGAAAATTATACTAGGACTCAAAAAAAGAAAAAAAAAAGAAAAAGGAAGACAAGTTTGGATAAAAAAAAAACCCTAATCAGTGTCATTATGTGAAGCTCACAGTGCCCACCTGTTCACACAAGTAAACACATTTCATGCATGTCAAATGAAATAAGAATGGGCTCCATATTGAATCTTCAAAAACAATGACAAAGTGAGCATTCCTTGTTTAGTCCTTGCTGCTTTGTTTGCAGCTCAACAAGCACTTACAAGCACAATAGACTACATTGACCCTTACATATATATGTATGTATGTATATATATACATGTGTGTGTGTAACAAATACCTGAACATCTTGAAAGGGGAGTGATGGAAGCAAGGCTCCCATGTTCACTGAGAGCAGATTAAGGCAATGCCCACATCTCACAGTGACCATGTTCAACAAACTATTCCCTGGAACACTAACCTACAAATGACATAACACACAAAATATCAATAGTTGTCACATAAAACAACAGCAGAACTGTGTAGCACATCCAAAGAAAACAAAAAGAAAAAAATGTAAAAAAAAACCTCCATGAATGTATATATATATATGATTTGATAGTTACATTGGATAAACCTTTGAGAATGAGTGGAAGAGACCAACAAAAGAAATTTTAAGGTTTTTGTGAATCTATGTGGAAGTAGATGTTGTGGTTTAAAGAAGAAGAAGAAGAATAAGAACCACATTGTTCCTTTTTATATGTGATGATGATTTGATAAAATCAAAAGAAGACATCACTCATGTACAAGGACCCCTCACTCACATGGGCAGCTAATTCTGATATAAATATATAATATAATATAATTATAAGTACACAAACAAAGATATAAATGAAGGGGCCATCATGAAATGATGATTGAAAAGGTTCTTGTCGTTTCACACATTTTCCACAGTCCCCCACCCTCCTGACTTTCCATGCTTGACAGACAAAAGCATTGAAAGGTTTTTTTTTAAAGAAAAAAAAACATGCATGCACTGCCAAAAACACACCCCACACAGAAGGAAAACGACAAGACAAAAGTACCCATTAGAGAGCATGATAAGAAAAAATGGCACAAATAATGAAATAAATAGTCATGGATTCATCATTAGATCTCTTCCCTCGGTTTGAGAATCCCAATGTGTTGGTCTTCCCAACAAAAGCAGAAATGAAGAGGGTGTGTGTGTGTGTGTGTGTGTGTGAGAGAGAGAGAGAGAGAGAGAGTCTCAGAAGGGTTGCTAAAGGAGGCCTTGCTACATATGATAAAAAGTGTGCTTTTGGTTTTGCAAATATTGGAAAGTAAGGGAAGAGAAGGGGCTCCAAAGTCCGTTAAATGGGAAGCAAATATGAAGATGTTATAAAATGCACTGAGAATGATAAGTAGCATTAAAAATAATTAAGAAAATGAAGCACTTGAGAAAGATGAACCATACTGAAACAAATTGGTTTAATTTTAGATACTGATGAAACCAACAAGCATAAATATAATAGTAATGTCTATGATGTGGTTGATTTTATTTAATTTGATAAGTGTAGTAGATCAGCAGATATCAGTTGTGACATGTGAACAATGAAAATGTTGGAACATAAAAATTTCAATCTAAATCAAGGTATGCTAACTTATCAAAGCCTAGCTCACTCTGGGACTGATCATATATATATAGCAACAAAATGAGAAAACAATAATATTGAATGGATTTGATTGTGGTGCATGCAAGAAGACTCCATGTTATAAGTAGACCACATTAGTATCTCTTTCATATAGTGAGCACCATGAATGAATGATGGTCTGAAAACACACACTGTTAAATTCATCACTTTTGATGGACCAACAACCAATATTAGTAACAATTAATTCCATGTATGCCTTGTCCAGACACATCTTCACATAATATATGAATCTTTTACAGGACAAACTCTATAAATTCATACTTCATGCTATATATATATGTCAATTATACTAATTTTCAAATATATGGGTGCTACTAAATTTCTCTCGAACCTGCGATTTTCAATCATCGAAAAGAAAATGAACAACAACAGCAACAACCCGAGCATATATGAGTGATATATATGTAATCAGATTAAGCAATACCGCCAAGATTGTACTGCAGAAGCTGCAGTGAACATAGCAAATACGTTCGTCGGCGGACATCGTATTCATTCTCTCCTAATTAAGCAAGATTAAAGAGAGGGTCTGTATAAGTTAAAAAAAGAAGAGAAGATTGGATATGAAGGTGAGTTTTGGTTGTTTGTATGTATGGAAGTGGTTTTAGGGTATTGGTTGAGAAGTGGTTTTTTTTGGTACTGTTGGAGAGAGAGGTTGGAGAGAAGGGGTTATATGTATTTGAATGGAATGAATGAGTGGGTGGGACTGCTTTTCTCTACCCTACTGTGCCATACTCTCTCTCTCTTTTCTGTGTGAAGATGATGGACATGTGGGGTTGTAGGGTGGTGAATTTATGATATTTATCAATGTTTTAAAATTTTAATAAGAACTGAAAAAATAAATTGATTAAGAGTAGCTGATTTAACTATTGGATTAATTAGATTTGAACCATGACATTATCATGATATAATAAATATATTAATTACTATTAAATTAATAATTTTAAAAAAATATGAAATATTTTAAAAAATCTTTGAATAGCATGGAACTTTTATACAAAATCTAATTTTTACTAAATTTTGATTTTTAAAGAGTAATCAATCTTAATTTTTGTGAATAAAGAACCAACATGTTTAATTAACCTGTAGCTTAGCTTGTTCTAAAAAACTATTGATTGATCCGGTGAATTGATTGGTTTTTATCAATTTTTTATACTGTCAGGTTTTGAATATAAACTATGGAATTTAAAACACACACATATGTTTAGAGAGATATGCCAAACTTCATTGGATCCTATTTTATATTTGAGTTACCAAAAGCATCCACCATTTTAATATGTCATTATCTGAAAGCAGCAGCAGCAACAATAATGATTTGAATTACCTTTATCTTAGGTAACTATTAAAATTTTTTGCATTTCACAGTAAGTTAGCCTAAATAATATACTATATATCATGTTGATGTTCCACCTGAAATGATAAATAAGATCACATCATTTTGGGAGAACTCCTTCAATTCACATGGAATAAAATAAATCCAACCCATCAAAAAAAAAAAAAAATCCTAAAATAAGATCCTTCAATTTACATCTTTTATTTTAGAATCTCCGCATTCTAATATTGCAACCAAACATGACCTAAAAATAAAAAAATATGCTAATTAAAATTCTAAATACTAAAATAAGATTCTAAAAATCTAAAATGCACATTTCATTAATAAAATGTGGTTATTATGACAGTAAATGTAGTAAATTACTATCAATGATAAATCGTCATAAGAAAATTGCATATGAGGATTGAATTGGAATTTTCAAATCACCTCGCCTTGAAATGATTTTTCTGTAAGTCTGTTTTACATCAATAAAAATCTCTCCAATACTAAAAACACATGGTTAGATCCTTGTATTATTAAAATGTATATATAATGCAATATTCAATATTTAATTGTATAACCAATATATACACCTTGAATTATGGCTTAAGCAACCTCAAAAGTGGTCTCAAACATACTCCTCTAGCAAACATGGTAAAATCCTGAGAGCCATATATTAGAATCTTATCCAATTCCTTCCCTCCCAACATTATAATTGTAAATATAGGCACTCTCTTTTAGAAGAAAAAGATTCAATTAGAATTATGTAAAGTACTAAAGTATTTATTATATTATAAATGAATAGACTATAGAAATTATTTATATGAATACTGAAATCAAGAGTTCTTGAAGAAGGGGCTATAACTCATGAAAGGGCCATATAGTAAGAATATAATAGGCCATCTTGATGGTGACCTTGATGAATTTAGTGACTTCAAATCACATTCATTAATATAATAATAATAATAAGTTAGTCAATATTAATTGGCTTGGACCTGGAGGATAAGCTTGAAAAAAAATGAATTGTTTTTCATGATGTAGGAGTTGTCAAGTGAATTCGATGGATGATTTACTGTGTATCTAATTTTGTACTTTGAAAAATGGTTTTTTCAAAGTACAAAATAATGGAGATAGAGATTTTTTTTTCATGAATTTTTGTTTTTATTTGAATTCTCTCTCTCTCTCTGAAATTATGTTGTGTTGGTGCTCCATGACATATATAATATAATTAAGTTGATTATATATTATATAATAAGAAAATATCACTCTCACCACTTGCCCTTTATTGGAGATGGTGATACTTAGACTTAGCTAGGCCACATAAATATTGTGACTTTGATATTTCTCCTCTTTTATTTTCATTTTATTTCCTGAATTATACTATATGTTTGAAATAATTAATAACCTTATTGTCAGTTCATTAGCTGTTGATAAAATGTTTCACATTTTAAACTCCAAAAGCAACACAAGTGTCACAAGAACTGATTAGGGAGGACTTTTGTGTCTGCTTGCAGAGACACTAATTTTCTAGTCATCAAACATTTAAAACATCATTTTTTATTTTTATTTTAAATTGTTGTGAACATCACATCTGTAATCTGTTGGTTTCCATGAATCTGGTGATCAAAATAAATTAATAAAAGTACTCATTGAGCAAATAAAAAAAAAAGTGACTTCAATCATCAAAGCAAGGCCTGTCGAGAATTTATGTTACATATTTTGGATTCATGAGCTTGTGCAACCTCATTTTTTAAACTATTATGTGTTTGTTGATTGAAATTCATTGGCACAAATTTGACCAACCCCTATTTGTTTTTCCAGTATAATAAAATCCTTTATGTCACATTATAAGTTTTCAATTGTGTGAAGAGTGGGGCCAAAGGGTGTCTTAAGATATAGAAATGGAGATATTTTTGTTGCAAAAGTAAACAATAGGACAAACAATAACTAACAACAGCAATACTAGTACGTACTAATAACATTGATGTTACACATTATCATATTTATAACCACAAGTGCAATAAGGGTCGGCCATGAGTTTAGTAAATTTAGGTGGGCCTAGACCAATCTATATAATGACTTAATTTATTTATATTAAAAAAAGTAAAAATGTCAAATTTTTTTTACCGTACATAAAAATCGAAGTTAAAACAAAAATATCAAATAACAAAATGAAGAATAATACATTTTAAAAAATATGATTAAAAAAATACTAAATGAAAAAAATAGAAACATAACAACAAGAAGTATAACATAATTGAAAACTAGAACGTATTCGAAGATAGAAATGCTTTTTTTTTTTTTGAAAAAGAACAAAAAAAAAATCCTTAAGTCAAGGAATTTGTTGTTAAAAAAAAATCAAAGACCATCTATTTATAAACAAATAAATAAATCCTATAAAATAGGAATAAAAAATATGATTTTAAAATTAGAAAAAAAGTATATGAGTGGATATGTTTAAATAAAAATAATCAATTTTTTTTTTATATCAAAATGCTTAATATATAAAAACAAATCCCAGATTTTGAGGCTCCTTTGAGAATGGGTCCTGGGTGGGCTGCCTTTGCAGCCTATACCCATGGCTGGCAGTGCGTGCAATTCCACCTATGTTAAATAAGATATACATACAAAATATGTATTTTTCTTATTTTTCTATAATTAGATCCATTAAACAATATTTTTTATGAAAATACATATTTCGTTATATGAAGTATACACCTTTAAAAAATTGGAGGATTGGTTACATTGCTATAGTGATGTCACCATCAACTGTAATAAAATACATTATTTGTTTTGCATTTTGAAATATAAAATGGCTTTCATGATTTAATGTTTTTAGATGGAAATTAAGATTTTAGTTTTTCATGTAAAAAGAAGCATGTATTTCTCAAAGAGATGAACATATATATATATCATGAAAACAAATTATTAGAACTAACTTTTAACAAACGTCCATGTGATTCTTAATGCCAGGAAAGGCATGCTTAATGGGTCCCTTGCGCAAGATAAGCATTACAAGCCAATTTATATTTAATGGTTATTGTAATAAATCGAGAAGAAAATATTAAGCTCAAGTTGTGTGTGGAGTTACTTTTGTGGTCTTAATATATTTTCAATACATTTGATACACATATATTCTTATGAAATAAATAATATATATAAGCACATCTTTGTTTTTTTTTTTTTGAAAGAATAAGCACATCTTTGTTAAGGTTTCTAAACAGTAACAACAGGAATGATTGGTGTATGAATGGCCAATCATGGATCAAAACTAGGTGACCAAACATCCAAGTGGATGATGTCACACCACACAACAAGTTAAAACATAACAGACAAAAACCAACAAATGCCCCTAGATAAGGATTTAATGGGGGGGGGGGGGGGTGGGAGTTCATTAAGCAATAAGTACTGACCATGAAGTATGTTTTGGATAATGTAATATTACAGTACTCATACTGAACCCAAAAGTACTGTATTGATACAACAAATTGATTGGTATTCTTATTTGTACCTCCACAGACCACTGAGGGGTGTGTGGAAATCCCGAACATAATAAGTCAAGCAAATACTTGTATTATAAAGATAAAGAATATGGATCACATTAGTCAATTATTTCACACTAATTTAGTTTTACTGTTGATGTTACTAACTCAATACATGATCTCTCATGTGTAGTAGGCATCCGTTTACCACTAGACCATCGACCTGCGTAAGGTTTAATGTGTGGATATTAATAAATGGATCTTAGAAAACAGGCTCCAATGGCCTCCACACCTTTTGGTATAGGGTTATTCAATAATCCGAGCATTGTTACAAAATCTTGTATGCATTCTCATGAGATCTATACTTTAGTTGAATATTATATATTGAAAAAAAGCATGTGGGAAAAGTAAGGATTTGGAGATGTAAAAATATACTCAAAGCAGCAATTGTACTCAAAATGATAACACCCAAGAAGGATGAAATGGAACATGGAATAAAAGAATAGCATGATTTGATTAAGGATTGATGTTGTATCTCAGTAAACAGATAATATTCAAAAAATCAAAAGAAATACACCTGAATGGAAGTTAGTGGCTTCTCAATTTAAAAAAAGTTCTACAAATGATATCATAAACCCTAAATAAAAAAATTCAACCCCCTGCGCCTTTTCTCATAACCGCGCTGAAGCCTTGAAAACCATGATGGTCAATGTAATCAATGAAATATATGTAGTCAATGAAAAGAATCACATATACTAGAAACCTACCTCAAAAACATATTTGTGTATGTTAGTCTCAAACCATGGCACAATCTTGAACTTCCACAGTCATATCATTAGTGTTTGATTTTTCTGCTAGTCCAACTAAGCTTTATATTCTGATGACCAAAAAATTTTCTGCTCCTGTGACAATGATACACTTGAGCGGGTATGACTGTAAAGTATTTCTGCATCTACATTAGGTTACTTAGTTAATCTAACATCTCTGAATCTTCGTCTGTCGTGATATCCAAAAATTCACAATCTAGAACATGTCCATTCGTGTTGGTGGTTTCAATTCGCTTGTAGAAGAGAACATAAGCAGCTGATGTCTTTATCTTATCCTCATCAATAGGACTGACATGACTGTCATCAAACTCGTACCAACGATTCGCATAATGGTGCTGTTAAGAGACAGTAAGGGCTGTTAGAATAGTGAAGTCACAATTGGAACATGCTCCTCATCAAAAGATGCAAAAGAATGAACTTGATAGCATGTAATTGCCTCATAATTCTAGTTCTATTGCTTAAAAAGTAACCATCAAGACATAATCAGAGTACAATATAGATATAAATATACATAGAGCACAAAGTTATGATTTCATAGTTCACACAATATAGTAGGCCCAAGTGGCTGTGAGGAAGCTACGCATAATTTAAACAGGACAATTTGATGCAAAATTCCTTGGGGATCAAGACGCGTGTCATATACAAACTAATCAGGACCATTCTCAGGGTTTTCATAATAAAAAAACATCAACCAGGACATTCTTTATAGAAGAATCAACCATCAATGCTCTATTTTAACCTTTTATATTTTTTCTGGGGTTGCCTCATCCAACTTCTAATAGAAAGTACAGACATGGGATCAGGATACATTTGCTATGCATGCAAGGAAGCACTAGGTCAGGAAAAGCAAACCATTTGCAATGGACTCTGAAATCTTTTCCACCATCTATCACTAATTTTTTAAAATCCCAATATTAAAAAAACAGACTACATCAGACAGGAAAAGAAACGAGAAAGCAAAGCAGTGAAGAACGCTAAAATTTACTCACATGAACAAAAGCTGTATAATGCCCGCCTCCAATATTCCCATAATGATTGCACATAGCATACAGCATATAACGGTTAGATGGTTGTCCGTTTTTATGAGAAATATATGGTGACAAGTCAAGACCATGAAGAGGAAAGTCAACAAATGCATCCAGCTTGTTGTTCATGAATTCAATATAAGAAAATCTCTTTAGATGAATGACAAGAACTTCAGGTAGTCTCCAAAGATCTAATTTCTTGCAAGCTTGCTGGTGTTTCTTGCACTGAGGACAAAACCTGAAGTAGAAAAACACAATTCATAATTATCATTTCCCATATGTCAAAAAGATAATATACAAAAACATTAAAAAAATATTGCAAGCTATATTCCACCAACTTCCATTTTTATAGGAGGACTTCACTTTGCATAAGCTGATGAATTCAGATTCTCTAGAAATAATCCACTAATATTAAGTAGTAGTAGATTTCCCTTTAGCTCTACATGTTATTCCTACTGAGTATATTTAATTGTCATATAAAATGATTGATGAAGGACACTGACCACTTGTCCTCCAGTCCCAGTGCTTCCTCCTTCACGAATTCATCTAGGCATTCATATAAAGAAACTGTCTTTTGAGGTCTGTTTGGAAAAAAATCAGGCTCGAAAATCTCAGGCAAAAAATTGAAAAGGCTCATATCACACTGTTCATTCATTTTATCCGGCCAGTTCACGAGCACATGCAATGGCTTCTCCAACCTCATTACCAGAATTGAATCATTCATTTCTATCTTGGAGAGAATATTTTCACCCTTTTCATTAGTAAGGTAGGAATAGAACTCCAATCCATGCATGGTCTCACCAGGTTCACTGGATGGGCTTCCATCATCAGACATGGGATATCTAGCACCCTCTGTAATTTCATCAACACTAAAAGTTTTTCCAGCATTGCCTTCATCACCCACCAGAGAGTCTTTATTTCTTAGAAATGGATTCAGTAAGCTGAGATATGAATTCTGAATAGAACATCCATCAAATGCATTTGGTAGTCTTGTCACAAATGGAATCCCGAATGCCGTCCAACGTCGAGTCCTGCTACCAAGAATGTCAACCCTGACAATATGATGTTCTTGTCAGAAATGTTCAACAGGTGAATAATCAGGTATGATAAGGTAATGATCAAGAGTTTAACAAAACCAGAAAAGGGAGTAAATTGAGGAGCGAGAAAATACTAAAAAAGAAACAAACGACTATTCAGATGCAAGAGGAGTCATGCTAAAAAACAGATGCATTGTAGCTTTCTTAGTTAAAGTGTTGGCCAATAATCAAAGTAAACCGCTTAAACATCCTTAACTTGAATGGATAAAAGTCATGTTGATGGACTTACAAACTTAACAATAAAAGGATGCCCAAAAAAGTTACTTGAACGTGCAACCAACTAAAAGTTTGGTGAGAGTAGGTAAAAGTTTCAGTTAAAAAAAAGACCTAAATCACCAAATAATATACGAAATAGCACAACTAATACATTAAAAGAAGAAAAAGGAATAAAAATTAACAGTACGGGTACCGCATCATGACTGGTAAAATAATCAATATAATAAATAAAAATGCTCACTCTTTCAGATGCTGGTGTGTAAAAATCACTAACAGCTTTCCATCTGGATCTTTTGGTAGTCGATAAGCTGCAAGTTGATCACCATCTCGTATCAAGGATAATGAATCTGTTAGCTCCTTTAATATTTGGATGATACGGTTATTATATATCTGCAACAAAAGTATTGAATATCATAAAAGGAGCATATGAATTACATTTCCTACATAAGTTATTTGAGAAAGCAACAACCATTCAGAATGGCATACTTCACATACCTCAGCCACTATAAGATCCTCATCACTTCGAAGAGAACAAGCAACACTCAAGGTCTGAATGAAGTCCTTGTACGTTCCATTCTTGGGCACAGTTATGGTATATTGAAGTGGAGCATCACTCCCATCAGAACAGAAGACTGTGATGGTCATTGTCCGCATATTTGTGAAGGTAGAGGCAATGATAAATACATAATAGGATCAAATGTAACTGATACATTATTGCAAACAGTGCATACTAATGTCGACCTGTATTGACCCTGTGGTTAATCCATAGGCCAAACCACCCTTAATCAAAATCCAAACATGAAAGCCTAAAAAACAAGAATTATTTCACAAATGCCGGTGACTAATACCTGACATTAACAAAAAAAATCTCAAATAGTGGAAGATTTAATCAAGTTTACAAAAAGAGAACGGTGAAGTTCTCACCAGCAAGATGTAAATAGTTCACAAATAAGTACACAAATCTTGTTTGAGTATCATTATTGCGTATGGCATATTGCATATTGCATTATGTTAAGGGATGATAATGGACTCTAAAATCCAAAACCTCAAACTTCAGAAACAGAATCCAAATATGGAAATCAATCTAAACCCTATTTGAATTGAGATATAGATGAAACAATATCTAATTTCATGTCACCAGATTTGGACATTGTACATCCTGAATCCATTCTCCAATCGGATTCAGAAAGATACAAACAAATCAAATCTCTGTTGTATTTAAGCTAAATGTCTACTTGACTCCATCCTCTAAATTACTTGTGCTCCCATAAATAAATAAATAAAATGGAAGCAAATTTAAACCTGATCCGAATATGAGTTTGGTAGGTTTTTTGCATGTTATGATCCTAATCAGATTGGAATCCGGTTTCAGTAATGTTTCTTAACTGGCTCAAAATTGAATGCTATATCCATCAACAATCCTAAACATGAAAATAATGTTGAACACATATGGGTTTACATAATTTTATTAACAGAATGGTCAAGTGTATCTAATGAGAACAATCAAATTGGTGCTCACCTGGCATAGATCGACTATGATAGAGTCATTTCGCGCAATATGGTTTGCCCAGTATTCATCTGCAACCTCATCATGTGGACGTCCACATGCATCTTTTGCTTCTAAATAAGGTTTGCTTTTTACGCGGTTTAGGTCTTCATGGAGTCCATCCAACAAACATGCAAGAAGCTCCTGCAATCATATTGTGATACTTCAATCCAAAACAGAAGTGCAGTGCTACTGACTGGCTAATATTAATCTATAATAAGAAGAAATTTGACTGACCTGTGAATCATGCTGATTATATCCATTAAATTGATGAGAAAAATGAGAAATCTTTGACTTAAACAGTCGTGGCAAGACTGGATTTCTTTCAGGCGACCACAGCTTCCTTAATAGATCTCCAAAAGCTACAGCCAACTCACCCTGACCAACAAGTGGAGTACATAAGAGTCTGGAAAAGGCACATAGATGTTCCAGGCAATGAAAGAAATACACAAACAATTATGTAGAAAAGCACAAACTACTGTCATATTAAAAGAAATAAATGCAATTGTGAGAGAACGATCCATGTAGAGATGAGATTTTAGAGCGAACCTACATTCATCCCCAAAGGATTCTGTCTGTTTATTTCCCTGCTGCAGTCTCCAAGAAAAAAGTCAACAAGCTTTGATGTATGTGCCAAACACTGGATGGCACTGTTCATGAAACATGTGTTTCCCAGATTTTGTAAACCAATCAAGCCCAAGGAACCCATTTCTGCAGAGTTTTTGCATAAAGCTGGTGTCTCAGAATGAACAAGATCAGTTTCTAATGTTTCTGTGCTGCCATTGCCCATAATTGATCCATAACATGAGAAAACTCTAAATTTTGACTGCCGTACTGGAACATCATCTATCCTCCCTTCACTTTTGCATATCATGGAATCAGGCCACACATAGACTTGTAATTCAATAAGAATCTGTGACACCAATAAGGAAAATCAAAAGATAAACAGAATTAACCAAAAAAAAAATAAATAAACTAGGAAATAGATTTTTTTTTTTGACTGAAATGGAAATAAATAATTGTATAAAAAGCACATACAATAAAAAGCAAATTAAGCATATAAAATTTCAAATATCCACTATTCAAAATTTGAAGAACCACGCTTATTGGAAAGAAAGATGAAGCATATCATATAAAATTTATGACACATTTGTGGTTCAGAAAATTACATTGTGTTTACAGATATTAGTATGATACAATAAGAATAAATATAACCAAAAATCTTTTCCTTCTATTTTGACTCAGTTTTCTGTACTGAAGTATAGTTTATCATGTGAGATTGTTATTTCAACATCTTCTAATCCCCTACGATTTGTGTCAAAACCCTACAATGTCAATCACGCAAATACTTACATGTTTACAAAAAAAATATGCCTGTATTAGCAAAAAAAACATTGATATGGAAGCACCCATGTAGATATAACTACTATCAGTAACAGGGATGCATAATGTTAGTATCTTCTATTCATATAAGACAATATATATTTCTTCACACAAGAAAGCAAAGGACTATTTTCGACAAAGCAACAACAAACACCTCTTGATCTGGTTGACGTTGACCATCTTGCAATAATTTATTCCGCTCGTTCATCAAAATAAGACTTGTCTGCCCAGAGAAGTCCCAAAGGCGTACCTGCCCTAGCACAGAACACAATAAAGATATTGTCAAACCTGACAAGACATCTGCAAACAGTGATAAAAGAAAACACCTCCATTGGTAGCCACATACTGGCTCAGATTCGAACTGAAAATCTTGCAGGTTCTTTTGTAAAACTCAGCCGCATTATCCTGGAACAAAGATAAACACATCAAAATCCGATGTTCAAAAATAAATGTGGTAGCTTTGCTGAGCAGAAATCAAATTATGAAGTTATATAGAATCATGATCCAACTTGATGTCTAGATAAATCAAATGATAAACATATGCAATTTCAAAAAAAATATAAATACTAATAATATACAATCACATGCTGCCCAAATAAATGATATTCACCTAATTCATCTAGTCTAGGTGATTTCACATTCTATGATTCAAGCTTAAAAATTAGTTTCCCGATACTCTTTCTTAAGAAACTACACGTTCCCATGGATCCTTAAAGAAGATCTATCCCCTAACCCTGTAACTTGGTCTACTCATTCTATATAGTTGCTTCACATGGTTAGCTAGTTCATTGAAAATTTCATCACAATTAAACCAACAACTGAAATGAAATAAGTAGTACATTATGAGCTACATTGCAGTACCAACACAGTAATACTGAGGCGTATTATCTATCAGGTCAAATCAATAATTTGCTTCAGCAGACCATTCAAATTCTCTCTTTTTTTCATTTGATGCTATAATGATCCTCAACAGGTTATCCTATCATACCAAAAATATTATAAACTCTATTCGCGGTTCACATTGTTCAACGCTTTCAACACCTAGCATAATAAAAGCCGAATTTGAAATGAAGCCAAACCTTCTTGCTTATCCGCACAGGCATCAAATTCGTCTCCTTTGCAATAGTAATCCTGAGGTGCAGAGGGTAAACCTCAACCATCCCATTCTCCGTCAAAGACGAACTCCCCACATCACTAGATTCCCCGTGCCTGTAAAAATCACACCAAAAAAAAAAATCACATTGCGTGATCCACAACAACAACAACAAAATTCAACACATTCGCGATTCAATTCCCCACCATTTGAGCCCGCGAGACCACATCGGGACGCTGATCAACGCGTAGTCCCTCCCGGAGACCGCGTCCGTCCCGACATTGTCGGAGTCCTCTCGGCGGAGGCAGAAGACCAGATCGGAACTGAAGATGTTGTTGATGATCCTCATCGGCCCGCCGTACGACGGCGCGGCGGTGTAGAGTATCCCCCGCTCGTCGCCGCCGCCGCCGTCCGATGCATGATCCGACGCCTCCCTCCACCATCTGATCAACAAAACCCTAATTTTGTTAAAACCGAAAAAATCGAATGGATTTTCAGATCGATTGAAAAATGGGGGAACCTGTGGGGGACGAAGTAGATGATGTCGGCTTCGGGGGAGGGGGCACAGGAGGGAATTGATGGGTCTTCAGGGGTAAAATCGTCCATTTGAAGAAGAAGAGGAGATCTCTAGTGATGGACGAACATGGCTTTCGCTGGAAACAGAGAGAAATAGAGAGAAGACGAAAGACGAGAAACATATATTATATATAATATGGGACAAATCCATATAACCCCCTGTAAACTTACTGAAATCCATATAACCCCCTGACTTTCCTTAAAATCAATATAACCCCCTGAAAACACCTAGTAAATCCAAATAACCCCCTGAATAAAATTTTCTTAAAAATTTTGTGAATATTGTGTTTAGTTAATCCAGATAGAAAATACTGTATACCAAAAAAATACTATAATATGTTAAAAATGTGGAAGATCTTCTATAAATGATTTTATCCCTCGAAATAAAGTTTTATAATATATTCAGAGAGGGTAAAATCATCATTTTTATATGATTTTTCACATTTTTAACACATTATAGTTATTTTTTAGTATATTGTATTTTCAATCAAAGTTAACCAAATAAAATATTCATCAAAATTTTATTCAGTGGATTATTTAGATTTATTAGGTGTTTTTAGGGAGGAATATGGATTTTAAGGAAAGTAAGGGGGTTATATGAATTTCAGTCAGATTTCGGGGGGTTGTATGGATTTTTCCCATATAATATTTGTTTGAATATAATAAGATGATATGAGATATTGATGGATTTTGGTAAGATATTCTTCTGTTATTCGTTTAAAATATATAAACGGGTCGGCGTGTCTCAGATTGATCGCGATTGGTTGGGAAGTACGGATTCTGCTGTTGTTGTTGGAATTGAATTTGAACGGTTAGATTTTCGGATGTTCCCACTGGGTGGGGACCACTCACAAGATTTAAGGTGGTGTTTGACACCTGCGGAAAGCCAATTTTCAGTGTGGATTAAAAAGTGCAGAAAGAAGTTATGATGATAATTTTTAATAGTTTTGAAAAGAAAGCGTTTTGTTCAGTGAAAAATATTAAGCAGTTATTTTGATAAGTGTGTTTGGTTGACCACTTAACATATGTGTTTATTGGAAGGGTATTTTGATCCATTTTATAAATGCTGAATGTTATTTTGATGTTTGATTGAATTGGAGAAAGCATATTTTTTTTGAAAATATTAAAGATTATTCTTTTTTAACATGTTAAAAATACATCAATCACTCCTACCATTTGAAGAATAAAAAATTATACTGCCTGGATACCCACACGTTGAAAAACAATATATTGTTTGTTTAATATATTGAAAACTCTGATAATTATACATTTTCACATATCGCATAGGATTGCGAAGACTCCTCAATTGAACTGTAAACACATCTAAATGACATCGTTAAAAAAAAAGGACAGCAAAAAATGTGTGCTGGGGTATCCACATTGAAAACTCTAATAATTTTCACCTATGTCCCCTTTTGTAAGAGTTTGACAGTAACATAAATTTTACAAATATGTACCCATAAAAATGTTTCATTTTAACATAAAAAAACCACATAAACAAGTAAAAGGCAATTAAATTAATTGAGCCGATATTTGCATTAATTGTAAGCATTACTCTTCGGATTTCAACGCTCCCACAGATGACATGGAAATGTCTAATCTTCTTTAGTGTACCTGTAATTGAATACTCATACAACACCATAACTTATTGAAGTTCACACCATATACAATACCATAATTGCCTGGAACTGAAGTGCATATATTACAAAATTGCATATACTGCATAAATCACAGATTCTGCGTACATTGTCTTTAAACTCTTTAAATAATTGGCTAAATTAAAACTGTAGACATGGTAAACTTAGTACAATGCATAAACTTCGAACAAAATTTGTTGAAAACTGGATTCCATGTTTGAACACAACATGTATAGCTCTCAGACCCTTCAGATCATCCATTGCATATCAGATTGGGTGACAGGTCTGAACACTGCATGCAAGAACCTGCAATAGAGAGAGAGAGAGAGAGAGACCTGTTTCCACCTAAAAAATGTAAGCTCTCTTAACAATCATTTTACATTTTATAAGTTCATAGATTTTGACAAAAAAGTGTACATTGTCTCAAGATAAAAACATAGGGCTACATGCATAGGCTCCAACTACATTTCTCTTCATTCTTCTGTTGTGCCTGATTACCTAAACAGAGCAGCTTTGGGCTTGTTATTTGTCTAGGCTTTTTTATGCCAATCTCTTTAATTTCTTCACTGGTTGTAAATTGTTGTTAACTTTGTAAAGATCCTATTATAGTAATAACAATATATTAATTACCAATAAAAAAGAAAACCCATCACCACACAAAGTAAGGATCAAATGCTCATCAAATTCAAGGTATACATTCTGCTCAAATCCAGGGGTTCTAAAAATATAATGTGCAAAGTTTTTTTTTCCATTACATACATATGTTCAGTGAGGAATTATACATTATGCTCATCAAATTCAAAGTATATATACATACAAAATCAGTGAGGAATTTAGGATCAAATGTTCATCAAATGCAATCCTATACATTATGCTAGTTAAAAAAAATATAATGTGCAGAGTAATTGATTACATTACATACATATCTTCTCATAGGATTTAGAGATGAGATTAGTTGATAATCTGTTTGGAATACTTTAAAGATAAATTAACAAAAGCATGATTTTAAGTACTGTTGGTGACATGAGGCCAGTGGTTGTAGGATAAGGAAATCAGGAGGGGAAGACTGGTTTAGGCTTTCATGCGATGGTAAAGAAATTATGATTGATATACAAACTTGATCATGGTCATTGACTGAAAAGAGACCCAATTGTGAGCTGATATTTGGGTAAAGCCTATATGAAGCAATAAATGACACATAATATTTGGGTAAAGCCAGTATGAAGCAATAAATGACACATAATAATGTGAGCCCCACTTATCCTAATCTTGAAAAGTGGGGTGTGTGTAAAAGAAGGATGAGGGAGCTCATCCCTGCCATGGGGTTAACATTCATTTTAGATTTCTGATACTTTACAGGTTTCTTGGAAAGATATGAAGAGGATGAAGCAATAAAATTGGCAACATGAAGAAATAACAAAGATGACAATAAACTTTAATGGCACTTATCCAAGAACTTAAACAAGTCTGTGTCAAGAAAACAGATAAGCATCAGATGTGTTGAACCCATATACATAAGCAACAATTATGTAGAGGTGGTTTGACCAGCCACCTTGAGAGTTGTCTAAGCTAGACTGTTTGACCAGCCACCCATATACAATTTCTCAATGTCCTCATCCACTTTATACTCATGTTTAAAGGGGAAGGCTAGGCTGAACAATATTATTATTACTATTATGGCCTATAACTCCATGTGAGTGGGAGGTAATCAGCTCTGTCCCCAATGTTGTATCCACATGACTGTTGGGGTCTAATTGGACCAGGCCATGAGAACATGACCTCGTTATATTCTGAACACCAGTGCAGGAAAATGTAAACAACAATTTTGCACCATAATAAATTTAACAACCAAAATAATTCAACCAAGTTCACAAATCAATATTGGCAACCTCAATGTCCTCCACCTAAATCACAGAAATCTGACATTGGTGATTATTATCAGATTAACAAAAACTTTACAAGACATTTTTAATGGAAGATTTATTACGGCCAAAGATTGAACCCAATAAACCACCTAACTCTGACTTCTTTCTCAGTGGCGCCAGCTTTAATCAATAAGACCAATAGATTCATCCTCATGGGATTATACAAACAAGGTATAGTACCACTGTATGGATGCATCACCATTCACCAATCAATAAAATCATACTCTACATGAAATCCCCCTTTCACAAATCAGGTTTTGCACAGCAAAAACAAATCAATGTATCTACCATTGAATATAATCTACAGAACCCTTTAACACAAAACACACACATCAGTCGACTGCTCCCTATAGATCCATGTCCATTAAAACCTTGTAATATAGATAAGATGTTCAGATCTGAATTACATAAGAATTTTTTGGAGTTTTGCATTCATTTAAGTTTAATTATTAAATTATAAGATTTTCCGGAGATAAATATAGGAATTCATATTCTTCTAAAATTGAGACCCGCATTTAAAGATTTTTATAAAAAAAATAATTAATCATTATTAATCAGAAATAAAAACTCTTATTCCATTTGGATGGAGGTATAACCGTATAAGGTAGGTATAATTGTATAAGATAGAATAAGATGGATAGGGAAAAAAACCATGTTTATTTAAGAGGTATAAATTGATATAGCAATACCAATATAAACACGTATAAGCCAATATAACACCTCCAAGGTCCCCCTAGAATAGACTTATACTACTTTATGCATGTCTTTATAATGACATTTCAGGTTGCATTTAGATTTGAGATTGAAACGCTAAGATTATTATAATCTTGTATTTCAAACTCAGCTTTTAAAAATCGTTGTTTTATTAATTTTTCAATCGCAAAATTTGTTTGGCCCAAAAAAAGAAAATGATGGTTTGAAAAATTAAATACTGAAAATGTGTTTGGATTGGAGTATGAGAATTATTAGTTTTTCAAACGCAGAATCCACCCAAACTCAAAATACGTTTAAAAACACAGTTTGAAAATAAACTTTTAACTTATACACAGTTTTTATGATGCAATTATGAGGGATGTTTATTAATTAATCAAGGAATCACGTTTGTTGCTGATAACAAAAACTGTTTTTGTTAGAATAAATAAACACATACACTTTTTTTTATTGTAATTATGAGTGCAGTTTTTTCAACTGAGTGTGCTTGCTTGATAATCTGTTTAAGGCTTTTAACTATTAAAGAAACTAAAAGCAATCCAAAACTGGTTGTCAAACGGGGTCTCAGATCCAAATGGTGTTTTAGAAATTATAAACTCCATATCCATCATTTATTCATTTATTCTTAATCCATTTCTGATCAAGCATGAATAGCTATTTTTCTTGAATAACCAAATTCCTCCATCCGAGTCTAAGGTGTTGTTTGGTTGCACTGAATATCAGTGATTATTTGAATTAAAGCTGAAGTTTCCTCATTAATTGTGTTTGGTGGTGTTTAAAAAAATACATATCTTTGTCCCCATTAAGACATTTTAACCCGGAAATATTAATCATCATCGGCGCACTTATAAACTCGGATTACGCATCCAATAAAACGTCCTAGTTGTCAAAAGACGATAATGCCCCCGTTAGTTTTTGTTATTTACATAGGGTATATAAACCCTTTTCACAAAGAGAGTCATCTCTCGCTTCCTCCTTTGAGTGCCAAAACCACCCGTGGAACCCTAATTTCGGATCGCAGAGGAACCCTGCTGAATCCCTTTATTTTTTTGTTCGTTCTTCTACTCCTACATCCCGATCTGTCAAAGGACCACGAAGAGCGTGCATTCACTCCGATCTCCCTCTCACCGTCCTAGCAACCCGTCCGACAGCCCACTCTGCTTCATAGCCGCTTTGGATCTCCTCCCCAACCAACGATCAAGGTACTCTTATATGTGGGAAATCTGTACTCCAAAAATGAGTTATTCACTCCTCTCAATTCAATAAATATGCAAGAAAGCTGTACAATTTTTTGTACCATTATTTACTTGATCATTGAAGAGTTTGCCTTTTATGATTAAATTTTAAAAGATAACATTTAATTTATTATTTTTTGTGCGATATCCGAAATCATATCCAATTTTTTTATTTGATTTAAACATCTTATCAATTCTATATATATTTCAAATATAACTCAATAAAAA